>UFQX01000305.1:410679-433811 GCA_900497675.1 Arapaima gigas
GGGGGGGGGGGGGGGGGGGGAGATCCTGTTTAATAGAGGGTCATCATTGGTTGACTGGTTTGCTACTGACCTTAACCCTTCAGTATGTGAGTTTCTTAAGGAACATAAGATGCAATGGTGGTAATATTGTCTGTGACCACCTCAGTGATCACATCTCAACATCACTGAACATTTTTGGACGTTTTTGGAGTGTATCATGTAGAGCAGACTTTTTTAGACTCCTGCATCCCCTGATGAACTGGCAACTGAAACAACTGCCTTGGACTGAAGCTGCTTTGATGTCAAAGGAGGGATTGTACACCTTATAAGTTACTTAGCACTCATAGATTGTTTTGTTATAAATATCCCTGTACAGAAGGTGGATGAAATCGGGGACCTTAAGGAGAGAGGGTGTCATGATCATTTCCAGTGAACGGAGATTCATGTGATTGTTGTGTTTGAAGGAGACTGAACTTTGGCATAGTTTCATTACTGAACTGCAGATACTAATCCTTTGTTTTCGAGCAGGGCAGTGCACCGCAGTATCCAGTGCTAATTTTTAGTTCTCTCCCCAAAGGTCCTTTACCACTATGGCCTTTGTGGAGGTGCGGCACGTACTACAAATAACCCCGAGCCAAAAAATTCAGGGAATTGTTCATTCAGAAACAATTAAGCCCCCAATTAGGGAGGCTGTTGTATTTCAGCTGAGGCCCAACAGTGCACACAGGGGGAAATGTACTGCATTTGGAAACAAAAAAGTTTTTCCACGTCAGGTGTTCGGTCAGTACCTCAGCTGGAATTAAAACCCTTTGCTAAGCACCAGAGCAATGCAGTATTGATGTTTTTTAAACCTGGCTATGGTGTTGTAACAGATCTTACAACATAAATGTTTCAACGACATTTTGTAGACACCAGAGAGAACATGGAAACACAACAAAGATATTCTGGTTTAGGATTTCCTGTTTTAAAACCATTTTGGGGCAGTAGGTGGTGTAGTGGTTAAAGGCAGAATCCAGATTTGAATCTCACCCTTTACAGTAATATCCCTGATCAAGGTGTGTATCATGAACTGATGCAGTCAAAATTACCAAGCTGTATTAATGGGTAAATAATTATTAATTAGTTTTGTGTACATGTAGGCTGCCTTGGACAAAAGTGTCAGCTAAATAACACCTAATAAAAATGACCAGCCTTGACAACTTAATATTCACAAGAATGTAGAATTCACTGTGAGCCAAACACATTCAGCATGTATGCATATATGTTTACATATCTAACTATTAACATTCCTTACTGTTTCTAAGCATGTCATGTGCCTCTGGCTGAGACCTGGAAAGTTCTGTTGTTGATGGTAATTGTTGAGGACACACTGAACAAAGGCTCAGCTCTCTGGATGAGTGATGGGCATTATTTTTCACACAACACACGTTGTTTTTTTTTTTCTGAGAGAACTGAGCTTCCATTGCAGCGATATTTGTGCATTGCAAACAGTCTTGAGTGACAAGGTGAATGTTCAGCAGTGCTCACTCTGTTTTTCTCTTGCAGCCACGAGGACGATGACAGGCCCATATCTCCATTCTATGTGAGGTGAGCAGGCTTATAAGTGGAAACCAAAGAAAACAAGGAAAGGGGATCAAAAGTACTGACACTGGAAAATGCTAGGAGTGCTTTGGATGCGGGGAACTGTGTGACCTTTTGTTGAGGACCCACGTGAGGCCGTTTACTCCATATGTTGCTAATTTCCAGGAGGACAGCACACGTGTAGAATCGCCCACAGAGGGTGACGAGTCAATTGACCTGTTTATAACATCTCATTGCACTGTCAAACCTGGTTGGTAACTGGAATTGTTTTGGAAAAGGGTCCAATGGGAATTACCTTTCCAAAATGACCCCAGACTTCACCAACAGTGACACCTGTTAGTCTGTATCTGGGGGGTGTGAGGAACTTTTTTTTTTTTGGTCTGGAATTTTACAGTACAACACTTAATGCATAACACCAAATTGTGGCTCAACGTTTGTATTCCTGCTCTTTTTTTTTACATTTTATTTTACATAATATTCAGTTATTTTATTTTTTATATTAATTTATTGACTATATAAATGCTTTCTGGACTAATCAGAACTGCTTTTGAGGTTCTGGAAGCTAAGGTTGAGACCTTCAGCTCAAAGGTGCAACAGCGTTTCTGAGCATCTTTTTCACACGTTGAGTTGCCCAGACTCATAACTTCACCTTTAAGGATGGGCAGCAGGTGGCAAAGTGACTAAAGGTACCGCCTTGCCTTCAAAAGACCCACATTTGAATCCTACCTCCTCTGGCCACCGAGTAAGGCACTTGCCCTGAATTGCAACCATAAAAATTACACTGCTGTATAAATTGGTGAAAAATTCTAAGTAGTACCTTAACACCGTAAGTCACGTTGGAGATAAATGTCAGCTAAATGGATAATAATTCCCACAGTGGTGGTGAAATGTTTTTGCGAACCGAACACATAGTTCTGCTCCAGATAAGGGAGCCACATGAGAGCTTCCCTTGCCTTGTTGTCCTGCAGTGCTTGTTTGTGTTTGTTTGCCCAGTGCTTGTTTGCCCAGTCCAAACCGAGTGTTTACTGGTCGTGGTTCACATGCACACACTGGGCCCTTGAGGGTTTTGGGGCCCAGTCAGCAGTCCTTTGGAAAGAAACACACTGCCACATCACACTACACATTCTCATTCCTAGCCGCTTTCTTTTTAATGCAGTAGATCTTGGGTCGAGCGGGGGTACTAGAATGTTCAGCCAGTCCATCAGACATACAGGGTGTTAGCCTGTCGGCGCCCCCCAGAGGCTGATCCTGCTTCTTTTCCTGGACTTAAATGGCAGCAGTTGTCAGCTGACGCAGCTGGGGCTTTCTAGTTGCTTCTTGCTGGCTATTACAGGTGTCCTGTTGGCAGTGTGTGAGATAATAGGATAGTTATGATGGGAGTCACAAATGCGTTTTAGCTATTCCCGCTACCATGCACATCATCTGCTTAAGCAGACTGTTCCGGAGTGTGATGTCAGTCCTGCTGCCTCTGAACCTGTTGAGAAGTTGTCCAGGCGCCTGTGGATTTTTTTTTTTTTTTTTTGGTGGAGTGACGGGCAGCTTGTATGGGGCAGAGATGGTTGCGGGAAGAGTGGGTGGTGGTGCCGAATACAATGTGCTGGATGAGTATCCTCTGGGTTGTAGAAAGGGAGTGCTTAAGGGAATTGTAGGAACTGAGAAGCTGTTTCTTCGACATTAGATGAGGCTGTGGTTCATTGTTTTGTCTGTGTGTTTCACTACCAGTTAAATTTGCAGTATGACATTTTTTCTCCTCTTGAGTATCAGTTTGGCTTTTGCAAAAATTGGGAAGAGATTGAAAAAGCATAAAAAGCCTCATTTGGGGGTAGGAGCAGTTTGAAAGAAACTGATTTGAAAGCACTCAGTCCAGTATTTTATATTGTGACTTTCCATGTCAGTCAGAAATTGGCTCTGCCCCTTTTCAGAGCATTGTAATGAGTAACCTTCCTGTAACAGCAATAAAAACTGTTTATCCACAACATTCAAAGCTTTGCACCCACCTGCCACATACATTTAAGCTTGGAGTTTTAGAATGTTGGGTTTAACCATGTTTCATAAGACAGCTTTCCAAAAGTCACATTTGATGTTTGTTTTGATTAGTATAACTGGACCACTGGTAGTAACATGTGAAGAGAAGGGTCTCATTGAAAGATGCAGAGTGGGGTGGATGAAGTTAATGACCCAACATGTATTCCAGGATCAGGTCCTTTATTTCACCAGAGAAAAAGTTTAAGGTTCAAATCAGGGGCTCGGGTGTGGATTAGTACTACAGCTGTACTGTACTGCTGTTTCAGTGCTTTCCCATAACCCATTTTGTACTTCCATTTCATCTGATCATGAGATTGTATTCGTAATAAAGAAGCCACTGGATGCAAGAGTGACCTTTTGTGTGAAGGTGTTCAGCGCCCCTCCCCTACCCCATGTGAGGTGCATCAGGTTCCCTCCTGCGTGGCGATCTGCTCATTATCCCAAACAGCCTGTTTATCTCCTCATCGCTCTTTGCTCCTCAGCCGGTGTTTATGATGCCCTTGATGTTAGTGTAAACATGCGTGTGTTTATGACGTGCGTGATGGCCACAAGGTAAACAGCAGGGTCATCTTTCTGTAACCTTTCTTGCAAGAGAACAACACTAGTATGGAAAAATGCCCTTGAGGAGTTTGTAGTCCTCAGGATGAAAAGTGTGGTGTAGCTTGGCACCTAAAACCACTGCAGCCCCTGCTAGCAAGTGAAATTCTGCTACAGTGTGCTAGGTCAGCACCTTTGAGATGGAGAGCTGTCCCAGACCCTTGTCCACGGTGGCCAGGTGACAGATGGCCAGTTGAGTGTCCATCGAGGTAGTGGGAGAGAGTGGGTGACACATGCACTCTGACACAGACCTGCCGAATGCGTCCACTAACTCAAGTCCCCTCTCATTTCTGCCCCAGCATGCTGCCCTCATTGCCGCACTGCAGAGCAAATGTCGCAGAGTAAGTGTTGAACCTGGACTGCCTGCAAATACTCACACGCGTTACATTTCTGTCATTGGATTTTGATTTTTCCAGATTTACTCCAGTTCACTGATTTTAATTGACTTTGCCATCATGTAAGTTGCCTCCCCATCACTGTTGCTCACCCAGTGTCCTGGAGATGACCATCAGGTCAGCTGTGGAGCAGCACCTGTTTGATGGATGTGTCTGTGGGGATCACAGTTGCAAGGACTCGGAGCAGGCTTCATGGGCTCCCCTCTCAGCCCGCCAGAGGCGGCGGCAGCAGAGGGAGCAGCTGGAGGAGCAGAGACATAACAACACGTAAGTCTGCCCCCCCTCCACCCCCCTTCAACACCTTGTGACAACACAGGTTAGGAGCCGCCATGTGAGCATTACAGAATGTCTCATGAACGATGACGCCTAGAAACCTCCTAATCTCTGTTGATGGAGCCCAACACTCTCAATGGATTATGAGAAAAACGGCCTGTAGCATCAAGTGCAGACAACAGAACATGTCAACAGTGCAGGTGCATATAAACAGTTGAGAGCAAAAGCCAAACACACTTTGCTAGACGAGTGTAAGTGGAGCAGGCTGTGGTATTAGTCCCCACTCATTGCTCCTCGGTGGCTGAGCAGACCTCGGGGTCCCTCCCCTCTGGATCCAACTACTGAAGGGCTCTGTTCATGCAGGGAAGACATTGACAAGGAGAACATCCCAGCAGTGTCTGACACACCGGGTCGCCAAGGACACACCCAAGGCAGCCTGAGGCCTCGAAAGCAGAGAGAAAACCCCATGCTGGCGCAACTGCAGGACAACCAGCATTTCCCCTCCGTGAGTGTTACTGTGATAACAATGATAAATCAATGAATTAATTAATCATTTATCAGCAATAACTGGCTTGTCCAGTGCAGGGCCAGAGAGGTCTAGAATTTATCCCAGAAGCATAGGATGTGATGCAGAGTACACCCTGGAGTGGATCCTAGTCCATCACAGGGCATTCGCATACATGTGCATGAACATACATGGGGCAATTTCGACTTGCCATTTCACCAGTGTCCTCTGTTTTGTTGTTGCGGTGACCTGGGAATTGTCGGTTTTCTTGCCGCTGTTGTGTGTTTGAGGCCTGGGATGCTGGCCTTGGTCACATGACTGCCTATCTGATCTCCCACCCCAGAGTTGAGCTTTTCATTCAGGGTGTTATAATCTTATTTTCTACGTGGGATGCTGCGCTGCACTGCCCTCTGTCCTTTAACACTGCACCTCATTTCCAGGAAGATGTGAAATTTGGTCTGTTGACACATGGCTTTATTGTCCCATTTGCATGTTTTCACTGTGAGTCAGAGTTCCAATCCAGATTGCTCTCAGTGGCCATGACTCGTGTTTAACAGGCAGTCGCATTGCTGCATCGCCAGGCTAGAGGAGGGAGATCAGCCTATGTGGCTAAGATCCTTACAGTGGGAGGACTTATTCACCGGTACAGTATGGCCTCGTTCAGGAGTGAGCAACTCTTCATTCGTGTGCTTGAGCTGCTTTCTGGAATGCTGGTGCTAAAGCCAAGTGACCCAGGGTCATCTTGTCTCTACCCACTAAGTGAATTGGGAGCTTGAAAACACGTTTTCTTCAAAAGATTTTAAGAAGTTCTCGCATGGACGGTGTTGTCTAAATTCCTGCTTTGGGACATTGGACAGAAAGACAAAAGAAGACACCCCGGCTTGGGAGAAAGGCACTTTACGTCACAACTCAGTCTGATGTACTCCTTTTTCTGCTATTTAAATATGTAATATCACATTCATGTTTCTTTGAAGAGGCTGTATGGTCACTCAGAGCAGCAGGATATGGTGTGAGATCCTGTAAAAACTCAGACTTGACTTGAGCCTTGAAGGCACAGACTACGCTCTCAAAGCACACATATACTTCAGCTGTTGCTGCATCTTTCCTGACAAACAACCTTCTGACACATACCACATGGGAGAGGGGCTGTGGCTACTTAGAGGGCAGTGGGGGGCAGGACTTAAAAGCAAAGGCTGTTCCCTGAGGGTACAGTGTCATTTCTTTGGCTGATTCTTATTATTGTTAACTTAATAATGTGATTAATTGAGACTGATCACTGCCATCACATGCTTTGTGTAATATTTTGCAAGAACTTTGGCAAGTTTTGGTGGAAAGACTTCCCGGTCTGGGCCATAATTAGTTTCTTACATAACCCAGTTGTTGCTGTATTTAGGATGATCTTTTTGGTTGGCTTCACTGCCACTGTTCACTCCATTGGAGATGAGTCCCCTTCCCTTGGTCCTCAGTAAATCCCCCCCATACAACCAGAGATCATCACACGGGGTCATATGAACAATAAAAGATGTCAATCTCCTCCGTGGTGGTTGAAATGAATCCAGCATTTTTTTGGATGCTGTGTTCTCTCCCCCACTCAACCATGTATTTATATTTTTTGAAGGGTTATTAATTAGTGGTTGGTTTTCCTCGCCCTACCAGGAGTAAGATTACAACAGGCCGTTTTATCCATTTAGAATAAATGTGTGCATTTAATGCGACAATAGGGGTAAAATATGGGGGAAAAGATTTAAATTTAAAAATATTGTAACTTTTATTTGTACAACTGAATTTTCTTTCTTTTAACTCCAACATGTTCAGTACTTTTACTGGTAAAGACATTTCTTTGTGTTTGGAAAAAGAAGACTCTAGCTTGTCCTTGGTGATATAATGAGCTTCTTGTGTTGATCTGTTTGTTTTCTTAAGGCAGAGGAATGTCTCAGTGCGTCTCAGCCACCAGATCGAATGGGGGCATCTGACATGGAGCCCACAGATAAAAGGTACGGCTCTGAATCCCATCAACATCTGACCACCTTTCCCTAAAACTGTCATTGAATAGTTATTGTTGTCCTGCTCACCAGCATATTTACCTCAGCAGGCCCTTATGCTTGAAGTTTTTGTGCATTTTATGGGATAAATGTCATGGGATAAAGCAGATGAAAAGGGCCAGGTTCACCAGTCATTCTCTCATGGTAAAATTAATGTTTTTTTTTTTTTTTTTTTACAGAAGAGACAACAACTCAGGAGCATCTTCCCAGGTGAGTGGGACCATCAAATGATCATTTCTACCTGTTACAGCAGGTGAGCGAGATACTTACCCTGAACAGATACAGGAAGGATACCCTGCTGTATAAATCACTGTAAATTTGATTACACTGAACAAAAAATTATCTTTCCGGTATCTTTAACCACTGCATCCTGGTCAGGGTCATGATGGTCTAGAGCCTATCCCAGAATCACTGCATTAAGCTAGAACAGATACACCCTGAACTGGATGCTAGTTTATCACAGGGTGGTCACACACACACAGTCACACACAGGCACAGACTAAGGGCAGTTTATGTCAGTCATTAATTAGCCTGATTTCTTTGGACTGTGGGAGAAAACCTGAGCAGTCAGAAGGCGACCCAGACATGTGGAGAATATGTAAACTCCACACAGACTGAGCTGAACACCTGTACAGCCCACGCTGATGATCACTTGACCTATATTGAAAAATGAAATCTAAATTGTATCACTGGAATGAAAATGTATATTTTATTAATATAAATTCACATGTTATTAATATAAGTAATATACATGTATAAATTTATATTATTGAATATTATATTAAATACATTTTAAATATTACCTATCAATGCTGAAGACATATAAATGTATCTTTTTATTAATTCAACCAAACAGGAGATAAATATAACTTTAAAAATGCTGTCATGCAAAATATATTCCAAGGATGCAATTACACATAAGAAAATGCTTAATATACTGTGCTTAAAAAGCTTGTCTAAAAGACTTTTAAACTTGATTCTGGAAATTGTAAAAGCAATAGTCTGGTGCATGTTTTATGACTGTCTTCCTATAGATCTTTTATCAACAGAATTATCCTGATGGTCTTTCTCCATGTTCCCCAGTCACAGCACTCAAGTTAGGCCCCAAGAAATGCAAATGAGAATGTTAAAAAAAACATCTCCTAAATAACATATTGCCCCCGTAGCTTTATCTTTCAGTCATTCCGAGCAGAACATCCATTCAACTTTATTACCAAAACAATAGGGACTGCTTCAGCATCACCAAATTTGAATATAACACAAAAACCAGATGATAACAAAAATAATTTTTTCAATATGCACATCCAATTGCACAGGAATCACATTTTTATTAGATTTTTTTTTTTTTGTTTTTTGATGTAGTGAATTTCCCTGTAAAAATGAATGAATTTATATCTTATCTTAGGTTCTCTGTTCCACAGTGTTACCTAACATGGTAAATCACCTTCACAAAAATGTCAGAATAATAATAATAATAATAATAGGTGGAACAGATTTGTAGCAACAGATCGGTCTTGGCTTGAAAAAGAACATGGCTGCCACCGTGGTATGTGTTTACTGAGTGCATTGTGGGTACTTTGGCAGCACGGGGAGTCCATCACGCTGTGTGAGCTCCTGTAAACAGCAGGCGGATGTGGGAAGCCTGGGGGGGGCGCTGTATGTCGCTGCCACTGTCAAAATGGGTCAAAGGTGACCTGCATGCAGCAAAACACACTGACCTTCGCTGGAAGTGGGATATGGCGCCTCTATATTTGGACATGTATTAAAAAGCGTGACCAGCTGCTGATTTTAAATAGTTGGTGAGAATGTGCACACCCTCCCTACATACACACTCACAGGGCAGCAGTCACCTCCCTCTCCCCTCCAGGGCAGTTTGCACACTGCGCTGAGGTGTGTGGGAGTGGTGACTAGTGATGGTCTCTCTTGCCTGTTTCTGACTGTGGCTGGGAGTTTGAGGGACAAGTGGGATATTATTTGCATAGCTGCCCTTGTATTTTTTTGAGGCATCCTTCAGTTGTAGATCTGTAGCAGGTGGCCCCACCCCCCCAGGCAAGAAAACGAGAGCACTGTAGAGAGGAGCTCCAGGGGAAGGGTGACACCACTTGGTCAGGCAGGAGCTCAGATTGCAGTCTTGAGCACTGTACCCTGCTTTCCCACCCACAACCCCCCCTCACTTGTCATTCACCTGCATCTCGTTCACCATGGGCGGCACAGCGCCTTGATATGAGCCTTTAACACATGCCACATGGCCACACACACAACGTGCGCTTCCACACACAGCCGACTGGCTCCCGCCATCTGTTGCATCAGCTGGCAGGATGGCTACCAAGCAAACACGCGTGCGCACACACACACACACACAGACACAGAGCCACACAACCTTCACTCCTAGCAGCACATCAGATAAAACACAGTGATGGTTACCCAGCCTGTTGTAGTATTGTTACTCCACACCCTACTATCGCCATGTTTGTACAGCGTGTGTGGAAAATTTAAGAGAAAATTGATTATTTTGTGTAATTTGTTTTTCATGTTGCTGGTTTGGGGCAGGAAGGGGAAAAATGTGTAGTTGAGGGTCGTGGTACAGTAACATTAGAATGAATGCTTCAGTGTGTTGTCAAAGTAATAAGTTATTATTAGGGTTATTTTGAAAAAATGACCTTCAACTGTATAAAGTTAAATATAAAATAAACAGTTTCCAAAAAGGCTGGAAAAATAAACAATTTTATTAATATATTACTTTGCGTTAAATCTATTTGCTTATTCATTTTTGATTAGATTTCTGAAGTATGTTTTTATTGTTTAGGGTGGTTTAATGGTGTCATGTATATAAAAATTTTAATGTTTTAAAAAAAACAAAGAAATGTGGTTTTATAATAATCATTTTTAAATGTTTTCCACTTTTCTTTGATATCTGATGTGATATGGCTGAAGTTCAGTCGCATTGTTTAAAAAGATAGCCGTTTCTGTAATGTGACACTACACCTTCTGCTCCCTACATTTGGGAATGTTGTTGTTCAAGCAACTTGTAGAATAAGGGCTACGTAGCACACAGCAGTGGGGCCCCCAGGGTCAAAGGTCAGTCGGGGGCCAGGCCTACAAATGTCAGGGTTGAAGTCGGCACGCAGATTTTGACCCACAGCAGAAAGGAAAGTTAAGCGTGCGTGCGTGTGTGAATTGAAAGAGAAAATAAATTTAAAAAAACCAAAATCCTGTGCAGAGTAACTGAAAGATGAAGAGGGGCATGAGCACAGATCATGGTTTGTGCAGACAGCACATGGAATAAGGCTGAAGTTCAAGGTGGCCTCTCACTACATTGTGTTTCTCAAGATATGATGAGTGTGTGGAAGGAGGTCATAGTTTGGGGAGTGCAAACCCTACAGCCAATACGCAGGTGGCCTCAGATCAGTAGCGCTCCAAAGCGGAGGTGAACAAAGCTGTCATGTAGTGAAGTCAGCCTGAAGGTGACAATGAAATACTCAAAGTTACGAAATTCCTCCAACCCCCCCAAACGATGCTCTAATTCAGATGGAAGTCGATCTTGTGCATCAGATTAGAGTGCAGGAAATCTGTGCGAGGGAGATTGGCCCTTGTGCAGTTCCGAGGCACGGCAGGACTGAGGTTTCCCGCTAATCCCACTTCCCTTCCCCCGTCCTTTGTACGGCCCTCTAGCGTGTCGCTAACTGAGCGCTTCTAGCAGTACACCTCGCTTAAATGTAAGCTCCTTAAGTGTACGTCATAAACTTTGTGCAGTGCTTCTTCATTCTCAATTATTCTTTTAATCATTTAAAAATGTAACCAATTCATTATTATTTTTATCCGAATCCTCTGTTTAAAGTGACTCAGTGTTAGAAGGTACCTTAATCAGAGATGCTAGAGTGGAAACGGGGAGTCAAATCCAGGTCCTTTGATTCCAAGGTGATGGCTTCAACCACTATGTCACCTTCTGTCCTTCACAGATATTTAATAAGGAAAGGTCAAGTAATCTAATCAAGGTTACTACAAGAAAACTAGTTTTGAAACCTACAAGTACCGCATTCTTACCCACTGGGCTGAGCAAATGACCAAGTATGAGGTGACAGTGAGCACGGGCCAACCGGGCCTCGCTGTCCCATCAGCGGGCTGTTTGAATACCCAACACTCTTCACAGAGCATTTGGCTAACAGGTTAGATCAGGAAATGAGGCACCATATTTCGTCAGCTCTTCTCCAGAGACGTAGGAATCTTTTGGATTGCTTTGCTTTCACCCTCCTGTCCAGTTTGTCCCACGTAGATGTTGCCCAGCTGCGCTCACATCTTACGTTGGTGCTGTACCTCTCATAACAGATTGGTTTGACTTCAGTAACCTTCCGCTTGCCGCTGCAGGAGAAGCAATTTCTCTCTCAACCTCACTCTCACCCCCCCCCCCCCAACCCTCCACTTGATCCACTCCCGCAGTCTGTGTGAACAAGCAAAACCGAGGATCCCCCACACAGCTCCCCGCAGGCGTGCCAGTGCCATCCTGCACGCACTCACCAGACCCACAATGACATCAGGTTACTGTGCTGCAATCATCACCCAGATGTTACCAGTACAAACTGCATCTGCCAGCTCATTGTTTATAAATGACTAGCATTTCCACAGCGAGGGTTTCACTGCTTCCCTCATCAGTCACGTGTTCGTCTAGCTGGGCTTCTGAATGTGCCAAAAACCACACAGTCGTCATAAACCGTGGACATGCAAAACACATGCAGGAGGCTACTGTGAGACAGTAGAGCACAGTCAAAATGTGTGTACACCTGGACTACACTTATATGAGACAGACTGGACAGGAGAGCAAAGGGGGGAAAACTAGCTTCCAGCTAGTTATGTTCACACTTTTACCCGGGTTCTGTACATTGTTATAATGCTGAACAATCATGGCAGCAGAACAAAGGAAGAGGCCTGGACACTCCTGCGCCTCCTGCAGCTCCTGTTCCAGATTGCTCCAGAAATAGACTTACACACGCTGAGGCACACACCCAGATACACAAGGCATGGAAATCGAGGAAGGCACCCCCCCGCCACAACTCAGCAGCCACATACAAGCACATGGCACACGTAGACAGGCGCTGCGTCACCCTAATGCACACACAGCAGAGCAGGGGGAGGGGTGCACAGTGACAGGCAGCACTGCGTGCACTGCGTGCAGACTGTGTTCACTTCCTTCTTTGCTACACTCACCCCCCCAAGACAGCCTGCCCCTCCCACCTTTGCTGGCTGCTGAGAAAAACAACCCAGGCACTGCAACTTCAGGCCCAGTGGATGTTTGCTGGAGCATAGAGCCTGAGGGGAGGGGCCAGGGGGGCACCATAGAGGAGAGGGAGGACAAGGAGAGCAGTAAAAAGAAGGTGGGGAAGCTATGTGAAAGGGAAATGGGTGGATGTTTTGGCCCGTCCCACCAACCAATCAGGTTTTGTCAGGGGGCGGAACCAGGCGGAGGCACGGCATGCCTCAACTTAAGAGAGCGACTCTGCCCCTGTTGTTTGTTTTGTCGTCCACTGCAGACGTTGGCGATGAAGATCCAGGAGACGCAGAGCGAGGTGGGGCGTGTGGCCCGAGGTCCTCAGACAGACGCCTGCGAGGACGTGCCCCGCCTGGACTTGTCGGCACTGACAGAGAACAGCCACTGGGGAGGTACTGTTTGCGTCGGCCGGGGGGGGGGGGGTTGGGGGTCTGTTTTCCAGGCTCTCTGGAACTTCTTGTTTTGCCTTCTGTTGCCTCGCACATGGAGTCAGGGATGGGAGCAGGCTGCAGGTTCGGGGGCAGGAGAATGTGTGGAGGAGCAGATTTTCCCTAACAAATCTAACAGGCTTTCTGTGTTGTTCTTCCAGTAGTTATGTAACGGGGTTGCCCTCCCATGCAAGAGCAGTTCTGGCACAAACAACCTCCCTTTACACATATATTTAGATTTACATGCATGCACATATGTGTGTATATTTTTAAATGACTAATCCAACCAGAATTTTTATCTGTCCGAGAGTGATGCAGGTTTTAAGAGTACTCACATCCATATGGCTTAAGAGCTCATGAGCACTAACTGATCTTGTTCATGCCTTAATCTTAATCCATGTTTTTATGCTTGGAAAAAGTTGAGATTGGATGCGAATGATGGAGATGCTTTAATTGAAACGTTATCATTTTTCAATGATATTTTGCTTCAGCTGGTATGCATTTCATTTAAAAACATCAAGTGATCCATAAAAAAACTAGTCATGTTTATATTTTCCTCACATTTGTGTGACACACCACAGCTCATAGAAAACACCTTAAATGCAGTACCTGACACACCCATCTTAGTACAGTGTTGAAGTTTCTTGGCAAATTGAGATTTTTGTCATTTTAATTTTTCTTTCTGATGCAGTATATTTGTTTGAGAGTCTTGACAGGATCTTTGATGCTAGAGGGCAGCAGTGAGTCAGGGATCGCCATGTGCTCCGCAGAGCTGGTTTGGTGCTTTTTCCATGTACATAAATATATATATATTTTTTGGGCTTGATGGCACTTGAAGTGTGAGGTGTGTTTTTGCTCAAGTGGACAAGCGGCTATCTGGTGGTGCCTTTCTGAGCGCGGTCAACTTTGGTTGACTTGGTTGTCCCTATGCTCGTGCCACAAAGCGCCCATTTCTCTGTAACCTTGGAAACCTGGGTCTTGTGAAAACAAATATATTTCTCATTTGTTTCCTTGGCAATGTTTCCAGTCCAAAAGAAGACCATCTTCCAGAGTGGATATGCCAGGTCTGCAGAGGGGAATTAAAATAGATGTATTTAATGCTGCTAAGAGCGAGGACCTCAGCGTGAGAGATTCCTAGGTGTCCACTGTAACTCAAGACCATTTGAAAAAACTGGTGAAACGGACGTGTGCTGACTACTCTGGTCCTGATAATCACTTCAGCACAAACTGTTAGCAGCGCTGCACCATGAGACGAAGATCCTCCCCAGGCTTGATCTACCAGTTGAACTGCACTGTTTGTTGGAAGGTCCCCCAGCTTGCATTTTTAAGGCGGAGCTCAGGATCAGGGTAGCAATTTAAAGAAGGAGTTGTGGCTTTTGGGAAGTGGACCACTATGAATGCTGCAGGAAAACAGAATTTAATCTGGCTCAGAGTGGCAGCAGCAACGGTTTAGGTGGTTATGCTCAATCCACAAGATCCTCAACAGTCCTGCAAGAGGGTGTTGTAGGGCCCTGCATTCTTGACCAGCATGTTGTCCTCACCTGCTTCACAGAGTGGAGAAGATGTTCTCACAAATTACATTTCTCACATTTCTCATACTATTCATGCTGGATGTCTCTGGAAGAACAAATATGTTTTGTATCTTCACGTTTGCTGCAGTCAGGATGTTTTTAGAGCACCTAGTTTTCTCTAATGATTATTGTAGCTGAACTGGGAAGATAGGACCCCTTGCCCCAAAACTGGTCTAAGGTATAGTACCAGCTACTTGCCCCTCACCTCTTGAGTTGTTAGGTCTTCAGAAGAAGGATATCCAGGATTCTCTGTGAGCAGTGGAATAGAGGACCCTAAAAAAACTTCTCCAGAATGACATCCTGGCTAAAGAGAGGAGCACCTTCACCAATAGATTCACCTGATCTGATGTCATTACTGCCAATTGTTGTTGGGATCTATAATGAGTCCTCACTTTTGGGGTGGTACTGAGATCTTTATGTGCATCCACTGTCTTTTTACAGTGTTTATTCCTTTGTTATTCAAGTGCCTTATGCTGCTAGGTTGTATTTATAAGCCTCATGCATTTTCATTAGGGGGTCATTGAAATATCTTCATCCATCTAATGGAAGATGTTTCTAGCTCACCATGTCTCAAGCTGCTCTCCCCAGACCAAGTGTGAAGGCAGATGAATGTGTTGAGAAGGGTGGGAGGAATAAACCATTCCTAGGAATTCCTTAGCCATTCCTTAGGCAGGGTAGGAATAAGCCATTTGCCCCTGGACGCCCCTTGCTAGGCCTGGCTCTGTGCTGCAACAACACCTCGTCTCCTCACGTCTGATCTTTCCCGTTTTCGCTCTCATTTCTTCTCTACCACATTCCTCTCTTTTTACTGTCACACATCTGATCTTTCCTTTGTTTTGTCTATTTCTTTTCTACCAGATGCATCTCTTTTTACTGTCCCTTCCCTCGATTTCAAAAGCGTTTGCCAGCTCAGTTGCTGCGAGGGTGAGTCCACAGTCCTGGCCCTGCTTCCGAACGAGCAGCATGCCTGCACTGTTGCATGGCAACGCTACGGAACCGCAAGACTGGACTTTCCACTCTCCTTTAACACCTTACAGCATGTGGAGACACACTGCCAAATTATTTCTACTCTGAATGACACAAAGAATTTCATTTCACATTTTAATGTAGATTTTTAGCCTTCCCTCAACCGTAAACTTGCAAGGGATTAATCATTTTTATCAACCTCGCTGGGAACGACAAGGAGGTTCCTAATGAGTCTGGAAGCCCCCCCCCCCATCCTCACACCCCTACAGGCACAGTAAACTTCTCCACCTGCTCTCCCAGCGGGCGTGTGCTGCCATGCCAGGGGCAAACAGGCAGGAAGCCTGTGTCTGGGGTGCAACTGAGGCTGTATGCCACGCATGCGATAGGCTTGAGTCTCATTTCTGCAGCTCTGACCTGCGTTCCACCACACCAGCCTTGTTACTGGGATGCCATGGGGCCCAGACGTTTCTCACTTTATCAGCATGGTGTAGTGATTTTTTTTTTTTTCCTGCTGTTAGTGGGAAGGGGTTGCTTTCAGGTTCTACGCTGAAAATTTGGGGTTTGAACGTGTGAGAAAGATCCCGTTTGGTCGGCGCTGACTCCTGTGTGCCCATGTTGTCCCTGCAGAGCCCGTGCCAGCCTACTACTCCTGGCAGAGAGAGAGCATGGACCGTGAGGAGGCCCGCCTATCTCCACACACTGGTGGCCGCCCCATTCGTCAATTGTTGCAGGAGGCTAGTGACCCCATGCTGTCCCCACGATTCCATTCATATGGTCACTGTGCACAGTACCTGGAGGACACCGAGGTGCCCCCTTCACCACCCAATGCCCACCCATTCATGAGGTGAGGCCCAGGGAGCTGTCTTGAGTTTGTGGAGGAACCAGGCCATCCTAAAGTTGCAGTTGAGAGGTCTTCTCATAACCCTGTGCCATGCCTCTGTTCTCCTAGCCGGCGACGGAGCTCCTCCTTGGGGTCTTGCGAAGATGACCGAGCAGAGCTGACCTCCGCCCAGCTCTCCAAGAAGATCCACGCCCTGAAGAGGAAGATACGAAAGTACGAGGAGAAATTCGAGGAGGAGCACAAGTACAGGGTGAGTCGGCGGACTCCAACAGAGACCTGCTGTGAAACATTGGTGGAAGACTTGCAGAAGAGCAACGGGTCCAAACATTGAATCAGTTATCAATGTTTTCGCAGTCCAAGCTGTAAAACGATGCAATCTTTGTCCCATACAGCCCTCCCACAGCGATAAGGCAGAAAATCCAGAGGTGCTGAGATGGATGAATGAGCTCTCTAAGCTCCGCAAGGAGCTCAAAGGTAAGGTGTTCAAATTTTGCTGAGGGAATGGAGTATGGCCATGAGCTGTTGCTAGGAGACCACATTATCTTTCATGTTGCAGTCGTGTGCCTGTCCTCAACTGCCTCCTCCTCTCACCTCTCCCAGAGCACCAGCTGATGAAGTCGGAGGAGGACCTGCCTCCACTGACACGCCAGCGCAGCAACACACTACCCAAGAGCTTCGGCTCGCAGCTGGATAGGAAGCCCCAGGAGAAGGCACCTAAGCCACCCGTGGAGACCACACTAGAAGCCGTGCAGAAAAAGCTGCAGGAGAAGAGGCAGGAAGTGGGCCGCCCAGAGGACATCAAGGTGGGTGCCTCTTTGTCATCTGTTTTTTTTGTCATAAATTCATAATCACCCTCTGCATAGTCAGTGGTGTCAAGATGGCGGTGAAGGTACCCCAACAGCACCTCTATAAGGTGAAACTGTAGGGTCTGCAAGCTGCACAGCAGCGTCTAAAAATTAACATGCAAATGTGATGGGGAGCAGCTCCACTTACATTTGATAACAGGACAGATTTGACATGCAGCACAAGTGCTGATGAGAAGATGGCAGCAGTGTCGTAGAGTGAGGTGTCACTGGCTCTCTATCTGACAGGATATGACACGGGAGCAGATTAGTGCAGAGAAGGTGGCCTTGCAGAAGGCCCTGCTCTACTACGAGAGCATCCATGGCAGACCGGTGAGTGATGACCGTTCCTCTGGCCCTGGAGCTTCTGGCTGCCGCTGAGGGTCCCTTCGTGTCCTTTGGTGATGTGTCTCCCTTGGATCTGACTCACCTGAATCTGTTTTTTTTTTTTTTTTTTTTTTTTTACACAAGGTCACAAACAGTGAGAGGCAGATCATGAAACCACTGTACGACAGATACCGGCTCGTCAAGCAGATCTTGTGCCGAGCTTCAGCCATCCCCGTCATTGTAAGTACAGCTCCGATCCTCCTCCCTCCTGTCGCCCCACACAGTCTCCACTAGGATCCTCCTCACCACAGGTGGAATAGCCCACCATCCAGCTGTATGAGGGCCATGATGGGATTAAACATAGATGCATCACCGAACACCAGTCAAACTGCAAAGGCTGTAACCTAGTGTCCTACATGGCAACACAGGGACTAAGTGGTGGTTTTGGTAGCAGAAGTCAGTTAATGACAAGTGACATGAGTCAAAGCAGC
Source organism: Arapaima gigas (assembly GCA_900497675.1). Taxonomy (NCBI): domain Eukaryota; kingdom Metazoa; phylum Chordata; class Actinopteri; order Osteoglossiformes; family Osteoglossidae; genus Arapaima; species Arapaima gigas. The sequence continues at coordinate 428,806 of UFQX01000305.1, forward strand.
AGAAAAGAAAGACAGGTGGCTTAAAGAACTGGTACAGCCTGAGGAGGGACCATCAGACAGGGTCTTTAATGGAGTTTAGCCTACTGGAGCATAACCTGGGTGACCAGCGTGAGGTACACCACTGCAACCATGACGGGCCATTCTTTGGTAACCTGCCTGCCCGCTTCACCACAGGGCTCCCCCTCCAGCAAGCGCAGAGGCCCTCTGCTGCAGCCCATTATCGAGGGCGTACCGGCGCTTTTCTTCGACAACGTCAAGGTGACCAATTGCCCGCTAGACTGATCGGCAATGTGGCTAAATCACCCCCTCCACCACCCCACCACCCGTAGAGCTGGAATCAGTAGCTGCTTGGTTGTAGAAACTCACTGTGTGGCTCCTTTCAACAAACAGCAGAGATTCATAATCAAACCAGCCTTAACCCAGAGCAGCTTTCACTGCTTCCTGTGTATGTGTGTGTGTGCGTGTGGGGGCCCTGCTGCTTCTTCTGTCTGAGTCCAGCTGGATCAAAATCAATAATCATAATGGAAAATACAGAAATACTGACAGATCTAATGGTGTCATTTTGCACCACTGCTTTAAAAAAAACATTTTATTAAACATGAGGGGCAACAATGACATCAACAAGGGGCTCAAATTGTCAGGGATCAGGGCTCTTGCATGTGACAGCACTGAATCGCACATGCTACTGTGATCTTTGGTGCTCCTGCTTGGTCCACACCAACTTCCAACCATGACAAGTCCTCTGCTTTTGGCTGCTGTGTCCAGAGGACTCGTTTCCTCCATCTCACCAGCGTGCCGCCATATTTTTCCTCTTGCAGGAAGAAGAGGACGGGTCTGAGGATGACTGTGATGCCAAGACCCCCTTGAGTGTCACCATCAAGTCTGACTTCAGCATGTTGGGATTGCTGGACCACCTGGACGAGGATGTGGATGGCTTTGTCTCACCTGTGGATGATTTGTCCCCATCCAAGAACAGCACGGACATGCGACTCTCCAATCTCCACTCAGCCACCATGTAAGTTGGCAGGAGCTTTTCTGGAGAAGGTCCATCCAGAAGAACCTGGGTGATTCTTCTGCTATAGTTTGAGCCTCACCTGGATCAGACTTTATTTTCCAAGGATGTTGATGGTTTTGCAATCATTGCGTTTACTCATAAGTAAGTGAGGACCAATGCTCTTTTCCTTGAGTTCCGAGATGGTCTTCCTACACGTAATCCTCATCGGCTCCTTCTCACTCGCAGGCAGGAACTCGTGGAACAGCTCCAAGAGGCACGGGAGGAGAAGAAGAGACTCCGCAAGAACCTCAGAGAATTTGAAGATCAGTTTTTCCGGCAAAATGGAAGGTACGCAAGGGCAGCTGTGACACGGCTGCTTCATACAGGGTTCTTGGAAAGCAGAGTCCAGCAGGGTTTCCAGCTCAGCAGGGCTACAGACTGAGGCAGGAAGCTGAGCTGGGCGGTTCACTGGTTCAGAGCCCAGCTGGAAGAAAAACCTCCTGAGCTTGGCCTTCCTGGAATGCAGCTCAATAGCCCTGGGTGGGTTAAGGTTTCACCAGGCATTGTTGATAATCATTTAATAGCTGTGAGAGTTTTCAAATTTTAATATAAATGGGTCACATTTCACGTCGCGCCACTGGTGCGAGATGAGGGATGGCGTTTGCTTGTGTGTTTAATAGTCAACCCATCACTTTGTTACCATTAACCTATTCTGCTTAACGAATCCCACAGAAACGTGCAGAAGGAGGACCGCTCGCCCCTGGCAGAGGAATACAACGAGTACAAGCATGTCAAAGCCAAGCTGCGGCTTCTTGAGGTCCTTATCAGCAAAAGAGACTCGTCCAAGTTCATCTAGCCCCACCCCTACTGACTGAAGGACAAACGCACCATAACGATAAGCTTATACATACAGAATGAGGAGCAGTGGGAGCAAAGAGCACGGGTATATGGCACTGCTGTACCATCTTGAGACGACAAACATCTCGCCCGACTGCATTTCCTTCTCCTCTTTTTTTGTCTGTTTCAACTATTGTGTAGCACCCCCAGCAGGCATCTCTGCGCACATTTCTGGAAACCAGCACACAGTGACCAGTGTGTTCCTGGGACTCTGAGCTCTGAAGGACCAATCTGCTCATATGTCAGACGCACAGGACCTTAGAGTGAAGATCTGTAAACTTTTTTTGTGCAGCTGAAAGATATACCCAGAACTCTTCAAAAGGTCTAAAATGATCTTTAAAACCATTTCAACTTGAGTAGGTTTCTTCTAAATGGATTTTGTTGAGCACTACTGGTGGGGGGGGGGGGTCTTAAATTTGTATAATGTATAGGGTTCTGAACAGTTTTATTTCAGATGAGATTCTTGAATGAATGACTAGAATTTCACTATCCAGAAATGTCAAGTGAGAATTGCTAAATGTCAGTGTCTGTACAGAATGAGCATGCAGACCACTCACTGCCTGCTCCCCCTGCCAGACGACATAAGCTGGTTTTTCTTTACAGTGTATTATGATATGTTGTGCTTAGAGTAGAACAGCTTACTGGTACAGCGGAGCGCTGCGCGTACAGCAGCTGATGCCAAACGTAATCCCCGCACCAGATCTCAGATCCGAATTGCAGCCGCGTAATTCTGTGCATTAACAGCAGGAAGAATAGGCCCTTTGTGCTTTTTTTGTTTTTTAACATTATGAAAGTCTTTCATAATTGTAAGCCTCAGGAGCCCAGGGATGAAGAGCATTCATTTCCAACATGCCAGCAGCTCGAATTTAACATGGTGCGTGTTGTTGATTGTCATTTCCTGCTGTGTATTACGATCCAAAGAGAACTACATTTGCTCCTCAAAAGAACAAAATGGTTGCAACCGACGACAGAATGATCCAACATTCTTTTGATTTTCTGGCAATCTGATTCCTTTGCTCATGTTTATTTTTTGAGTTTTTTGTAAAAATCAGTTGCGAATTTTCAGTGACTGAAACTTGCTTATGATAGATTCTAACTTGCTCATCTCTGGGGGTACAATCATGCCCCCAAATCTCATGGTTCTGCTCTGTCATCCCTGTATGCCAAGTGCATCTGTCTGCTGTACTTCTGACAGCAACAGGTCTGCTGAACATTGGAGCTCTCAGGTGGTGCCAACAACCGTCACTAACGCACCACTGCCAGCACCGCGCCGACACTCAAACACTCCTAGTAGAGTGCGAGAACAGCTGCCGGCAGGAGAGTCACAACTTGCCCGTCGCTAGAACATTCCCGTATCCAGCGACCTGCGGAGCTTGTTTGCTGCTCCTGGATAGCAATCTGTCACATTCTTACATCTAAGCCGGCAAGCACTTAATTTTCTCCAAAATGGATAATCGTAGTGTGACTTTTTCTGAAAGTAAACAGTGATGAAATAATGAAAGTGGGTGTGTACATTTTAGTACATGACTGTATTTTTTACATGTTACATAAAAATATTTTTACTTGATCTGTGTTTGTTTGGTGTTTGTTTCTCTACTGACGTCACATCAAACGATCAAAATACTGCACTTACTTCCACCCTGAACGCACACAAGTCAGATTTTACGATAACTTTGCCACCCGTATTTCGTGACACGGGACGTGGGGGAAATAAAAATGCACTTTGTAACACTTATGAATTTAACCCATGATGGGTAGTTGTGGATTAATTTGTTCAATAGTAGCTACAGCAATTAACCTCCCACCTGAATAACATGAGTTCAAATCCATATTCATCTAGTCTTAAGTGAGGTCCTCACCCTGTCTTCACACAGTATAAATCATTGTAAGCAGCTTAGTGTGCAAACCTCACACAAAAAGCTAAAAGATGATAAAGGAAAAGGCTGAATGACAGAAACATTCCATCCAAAAGTTATAAAATATGTACTTTATTAATAAAGTCATGAACAGCCACTGAATAAGCCCTTGTTTGCATACAATGACAGACCTATTTTGAAAATGTCTGTCTCAGCAAAGCGCTGCTTGAATGTATCATAGGTGCTGCAAAGCTGTTTGTTTCACAGGTACAAGTGTCCCACCGCTGTGAATGAAAACACTCGCGTTGTGACGGTTCACGCTCTGCTGCACGACACTGTCACCTACCCATAACCACTGCAAAACGCCCAGGAGCCTCGCCTGTAACCTAAAACTGACTCGCTGTAGCCGTCGCCAGGTACTCTACAGCAGGTAGTCAAATGGGAAAATAAATGCTTAAACTAACAGAAAAAAAAAAAGACGTGACTCATTGCACAAGTATGACTGACTATATCATTACTGCCCAGTATGGAGTAATACAGTATTTCATACTCCTGAGCATCTAGATGAACAGAAACTGACAGACCGGGGAGACAGAATACATTTGGCTGACTATTTAAAATGTTAAAAATCTAAATGCCAGTGGTTTTCACTCAATTCTTTACTTTTCATCTATTTTTAGTTCACCTGGCATGACTGCAGTCTAAAGGGATCTCTGCGGTACCATGACTCCTTTGTAGTTCAAAGGAAATGGAACAGCACAGAAAAAAGGAAAGTGCTCTTGAATGGGGGATGGAAAAAAAAAACAAAACAAAAAAAAAACAACAATAACCGGATGTTTTAAAATGACCGCAAAGTGAATCGATAATTGCTTTTAATACTTGGAGTCAAGAGTCAAGCCATAAGTCAACAGAGTCCAACACGAACCGTTTCTTACCTGTTCCTCCTACAAACCGCTTTCAACCTTAGTTTTTTTAAAATTGCAACTTGAAGCTGAAAGCTCAAGGTTTGTTTTTGTTGTTTCTCAACCTCTGCTCACCCCCACCCTCGCAGCCATCCGCCACACGCGCATTTACCACATGCAAGATCCCTTTCCAGCAGCTAATCTCCATATGCAGCATAGACTCCCTTCCATGGTGATGTTTGCTGCAGATACAATAGCCACCTCTTTGTTGACATGCAAGAGGTCAACTCTGTCCAGCACAGAACACGCCCAGTGGAGTAAAGCAAAGGGTGTGTGTGTGGGGGGGGGGGGGGGGGG
>UFQX01000305.1:435278-519646 GCA_900497675.1 Arapaima gigas
CACACAAATCAAAAAAAAAAAAAAAAAAAAAAAAAAAAAAAAAAATACCCAGAAGCAAATTTGGAGAAAATATCTGCAAATGGTCTTTGCTTCACAGACCCCTTGAAGACCATCCACACGACCTCAGTTAAGAGCCCCCGGTCTAAATTGATCGTCTGTTTCCTTTGCTCCATACATACACAGGAACTGTTTCTTCTTCTCCAGTGGAAATTCATGGAAGACTTCCCAGAACATTTTCACCGTAGGGTGTGAGGCAGAATATTCCCCTTTGTAAATGGCATTCTGGAAATTAGAGACAAAACAAACAGAATTGTTAAACATGTCACAGCACTTTTACTAGAAAAATCCATTTAACTGTTCCGAAAAACACAAGAGATAAGAACGAGTGTTCCAGATTCTATACTCTGGGTTGTTCTTTTTGGTTTACACTTACACTGTTATATGTACTGTTACACTGTTAACAAATACACTGTTATTCTTTAAACTCTGTTTGTTCCGAGTACTAATGAGCAAGTTATGAAACTCTTTCTCAGAAGCAAAGTGGGGCCTGAACAAATATCCACTAATAAGAAACCTTCCTTAAGCAAGACGGCTCAATGTCCATGGAGCTCATCTTACCTCGCAGGCAATGTCACACAGGTCACACAAAGCCACCGAGGTCCCAAGGTGGCAGGAAGAAAAACCTTACAGAATCACACACTCCATCTCTGAACGCTCATCTGCCCGGCAACCTATGGTTACACGTTCCTCGACCAGCCATGTAGCTGGGTGGTGACCAAACTGCCGCTTCATCTCACGTTTTAAAATCCAGCTTCATGAATAATTAAGGCAACGTGGCAAGCATGGCACCGTGGTGGCACAGCAGGTAGCACTATTGCATCACAGCTCAGTTTACATGGAGTTTGCATATTCTGTTCATCTTCACATAAATTTCCTCCCACAGATCCAAGACCTGTTTCAGGTGAACTGGTTACTGGTGGGTTACATGTGAAGTGTGACTGAACAACATGTGCTTGCCGTTACAGCTAAGTCTCCCAGTCAAAGTGTACCCTGCCTCACTATGATTCTACACTGGACCAATAGTTATTTGTAATGTATGAACAAATGAATACGACAAACGTGATGAAAGCATCAGCCTATTCAGCCCCATTTATCTACTTCAGTCTGATGACAGAGAGCTCTGACCTTCTCCATCTCCTCCCAGTTGTAGTTGTTGTTCCCCACCACCATGGCCATCAGCTCTGAGGGCTGGAAGAGCGATAGCACCTTGCCGCCACACACCTTGAGAAAGCCACTAGAAAAAGCGCCGTACAGCTCCTTGACCGAGCTGTCGAACATGTAGTTCAAGTAGGCCTTCACAAACTCCTCCCTGCAACACATGGGGTTGTGACAGCCCAGTTACACCATGCAACACCATTTCACCCCACACTCCCCCAGCCCTCAAAGCCATATCTGTAGTACAGTACAGTCAGGACAACCACTAAGTGCCTACTGGATGAGTGGATAATTTGCTTCAATGAACACAGTCTCCATGGTACTGTTAGTCTTATTCACGTGAAAGGGACACAAGATTTGATAAGTGGATAAAATTCTCTAATCCTGTAGCTTATATTGCTATGTTCATAACATCAGTTAAGCTGATACACACTATTGGTTCCTTAGGTTATTGCAAATCAGTTAAACTGGCACACCATTACCAGTGACTTTTCAGTTTCTTGGTGGAACCCATGTGCTGCTGCTCTACCCACAGTGACAGAAAGTGAGGAATTTGACGTGTTGGACCGAGGTTGGTTCAATATCAAAGGCAGACAGCACTGCAGAGGACGTGGAGAACGGTGATCCCACAAACACTGCACCTCTCATTCACTAGCAGCCATGCTACAAGCAGTGGATGTCCTGCATTGTTTAATGGAGACCAGCAGCTGTACTGCCTATAAACGTTTATACAAACTTGGCGACTGAGCTTGGACGTAAAAATCCTACGCAGCCTTGTATAACAGACTACTTTGCAGGAAAAGCATAAGCTCTAAACCCTATAGTACTATACATAAATAATAAACAATATTTCACACCTTCAAATGACTGGATGACGTTCTTTGTTTTACCTGGTAATTTCTAGCACGTGCAAAAACAACAGTTAATTGAATACTTTGTGTCCAGCCGCAAGGCTATCCAGTATAGCGAACTTGACTGTATGGGGTCAGAAACCATTATTGTTATTTATTCCTCTACCCGATGCTTTTCCAATATGACGCTTCCTCACTAACTTACAATTATTTACTCATTTATACAGATGCAATATTTTTACTGTATCAATTCAGGGCAACTACCTTGCTCAAGGGTACTACAGCAGGAGGTGAACTCGATACTTCAAGTGCAAGGCAACAGCTCTAACCACTGTCCCTCCTGCTTACCATAAATCTGAAAGAAATACAAGGCGATGTTGTTATACCCTTGAGAAAAGTACTTGTATGACCTTGTATAAACAAGCAGTGCGAATAGTTAAAAGTGTAATACTGTGGGGCTCTCAGTTATTAAATGATGTTAAGCAGTGTTTCACACTGTGATGTTTCCATCCCAACCCATCTGGAGCACTGATACATGTTACTGCAGATACTGGCTAGAGAGGGTTTGGTCAGCACCCCCAACGCTGCCTAGCTCAGCAGCAAAGTAGCAAATGTGAAGCACCCAGCATGCAGTAGGAGGGTTTATAAAAAGGCAGGAAATGTTTAAAATTTGTATAAAATGAATGAAAGTGGCAGATTTTTAAAAATCAGTCTTAAATTGTTCTTTGAATTTAGAGCAGATTTTGTAAACAATACAGTCTGCAGCTGGAATCTAGTCACCTAGTAGAGGTACTAGTCCTCCTAGAGAAGACTGCCTGTCCCTGCATGTGCTGTGGCTGCCCAGAAAGCTGCATAAGACACTGCCAGAGCTTTGCCAGGTCTCTGCACCTCGCTTGGGAATGCAGCCAATCAACAGGGAACGCGCCTGTAGTTTGGGCCAGGCCTGCCTGGCGAGTGATCTGTATGTATGTGATTGTAGAAGAGGCACATATGCGTGCATGCACAAACACAATAATCAAAAGAGGAAATGAGCTTTGCCTGCCTGGGGTCTGTGCTTCCCATCCACCTGCAAACAACTAATTTGTCCCATGATCGGAGATAGGGACCCCTGTGCCTATTGTCGACCATTCTGAAATCGCCTTTGTCTGGGAAACAACCGTCTTTTCCTCCCCAAGTCAACATGCAGCATTTAAAATGGCTGCTCTGTAAAGTTGCCAATAAACAGTCTCCATTTTGGCAGGATCTAGTTTTTCTGGGCTACTGCCCATGGGTTTTGCATTGAATGCTAAGTTGGGCTTTAAAAAAAAACAAAAAAAAAACAGGATTTTATGCTGCGTGTTTTAGCATTTCACTTTGTACAATCGCCCATCTGTCTACACAAGCCCTGAAACTATTTTGATTATTGCTAATACAAGAATTATAGTATGTCAATAAAAATCTCAACATCAATATAAAAAGAAAAAAGTACCCCAAGCCACATCCAATTCAGTTATATTGAGCAGAAGAAACCTGATGAGTACAGAATTCACCTTGGAGTAAGTGAAAGGCCAGTATACAGGAGGAGCAGGGAACCTACCTGTTGGACTTCTGAACAACAACATTCTCCCCCCCTGGGACCAGCTCCTTCATCTCCGTCAGACCATAGTACTCCCTCGTGATCTGGGGGTAAGAGCTGTCACTCAGCAATACATCAGTTGAATGAAAACAATCAATACACAGGAGAGTCTACTTAACAGACACCAGGTTCATGCAACAGGACAGCCAAATTATGCTATTAAAGGAAACAGAGTCAGGTGCTGAAAGGGAAGAGTGATCAATTAAGGGCTCAGCTGCAGGAGAGTGGGTGGTGAGACTGTGGGCCCCTGAGATGCACACTGCAGTGCCCTGTGCCTGGACCCCTCGCTTGCCCCACCACCGGCATCCAGCTTCGTCACCGTTCACTTACAGCAAAGTTGAGACAGAAGGCGTCCTCAAAGTCATCTCCATCATAGTCGAGGAGCTGCTGCAGACTCCTGGTGTGACAGAGGTACACACAGAGCAGGATGCAGGTAAAGGAAAATGGTTGATGAGGAGGTAGCTTCAGCCAAGCCCTGGTGCTGACATCACACACACTCACTGTCCTGTTAGCGAACCTGGATTAACAATCCAACGTGGTAGGCATGTAACATGGGGAAACAATGACGCGAGAGTCTAGCATTCCCTGCACCTTCCGTTCTCGGCTCCAAACGTCACCCAACTAGGTTTTCCATCTGACAAAATTCACATTTTTATCTTGGCACAAAGCGGCTTTTTAAATATCTTCCACCATCTTTACTCTGATGTTAGAGAAAGGTGGAGGTACACAAGGCAGATTTATACCATTAAGAAATTGTGACAATATGCCTTACTCGTAGTGTACACAGAGCAACTGTAAGCTCTAATAATTTGCTGGTAATTTAGGGACTTGATGTTACATCATTTCCTTATGATGCTTACTGCAATGCTACATTGCAAATGGGTTATACTAGAGCAGGACTGAATATTAAATAAATTAATTTTTAAGAAGAAAAATACTGAATTGAGAAAAAATACCATAGATTTTTACTTTTTCATATAAAGAACAACCACCAGAATGTTCTTATTTGTGCTGGTTTACATGATTAGCTACCTGTCAGTAGTTGTGTCTTTCCATAAACAAGAGGTTCTGATGTTTTGAGTATGAAAAATACCCCATGCTCTAGCAGCTGTGTGGCCACCATGGATGTTATTACCGTCCTTCTGTGGGGGAGAGCTCCTTCAGGTCCTCCAGAGTTGGGGCCACATCCAACAGCTTCTTGTAGAGAACAAGGGGGAAGTGCAGGTCCACCACTGTAGAGTTGTAGATGGCCAGACCACAGATGATCCCGATCAGGTGAAACCAGTTGTGTTCCACAAAACACTGGACAAAGGTGGACAGCACATATCAAAAACGGCAAACTTGAGAACAGGTGCTAAAGTAACCCACCTGGTGAAATTTTCAAAAGATCATATACTGACTTCAAATTCAACAGGTCATTTGCATTACAATTCAATATTTGAGATCATACTGTTTATTCTGATCTTTACGTTGCTCTGGAGAAAAGCATCAGGCACATTAACAGGTGTATGTCAAAAGACCCCTGATCACAAGCAAGCCCATTAGTGATGCTTCACATGTGAGGAAATGGAAGAAACTGTCCTTTGTTGTGAGAACATGTTCATAATGAAGAAATGTGTTACAAGGGTCTGTTGCAGAAAAGTGTAGATATGTAGATACTGGGGGTCTCACTTTGTCAGAGAACCACAAAAGGTTGGACTCGGAGTACTGGGTAAACATGCCATACACCGGGTCCATCAGCTCCTTGAGCAGCAGCAGGAAGAACTCTTTGGTCACCCCTCCTGCGTCCACAGCCTCCTCACCATCAAAAATTACCTATGGGGAATTGGTTACTCTGTCATCCAACTGTAACCAAATGGCTTCCACCTCTGTACTGCTCATATTTCATTTCTTGTAAGCAGCCAACGCTCTCATTTACACTTTCTTACTCCATATTTTGGATTTATATTGAAGTTTTTCCCTCCCGAAAGGTAAACCAAATTCAACTGGCCAAATCTGACAATTGAGGAAGTCCAGGAGGCGATCCTGACCTTGAGCGGCTTCTTGAGGTCGACGTCAGAGTAAACGGCAAGCTCGCGCAGGGCATCGCTCACCAAGTGGGCACGGCGCACGTGTAGCACCAAGAAGGGGTTCCGTGCCAGCAGCGGCTCCAGTGTCAGCAGCATGAACACATTGTGCAAGTTGGCGCCGCTTACCGCCATCTGAATTCATAACAACAGCTTCCATTTCTACAACAGCCACACAAACCCACCCAGTCAAAGCAACCAATCAAAATCCATCCATCATATCCATTCAATCGATTTGTCTTCCATCAGCGATTGCTCTCCTAGTCTGAGTTTACAGTGATCAATAATCCATCTCGAAGTGCACAGGACATAATGAATGTCACACTTCAGACCAGTTCATTACACACAAAAATATGTAAATAGATTATTCAGTACCTGCATCTGTAGCTCAGCATCTGTCTGCAACATGGTGGTCTTCGCTTGGGCATTCAGTATAAACGGATAGGCACACAGGGTCACCGAGCTCTAAAATAAAACACCAGCATTTGCTATTCGGCTCCTGGAAATTTGTACATTTATTATGCTCTGTATATGATAGCTGTTCCAGAACATTTCTCACCTGTACTGGTGGTGACCTCATTTTCTGGAAAGGGGGGAAAGACTTAATTAATGATTAATTTTCTCTGAAAACACCGTTCCATGTCCCTCAGTTTCATGTATGTGACCTGAAGGTCACATTTTAAGGTTGTGCCAGAAATTAGAGAGACCGGGTCAGTAGGAGTCTTTCTGAGAAATCCCACTCACTCTCTAAATTCCGTAGGATGGCCAACAAAACTGCTCACACGGAGCACAGGGGGTGGGACACTTACAATTTCAGCTTTACTCAGAAACCACTTGAGGTAGTCTTCCTGGATGTCTACCAGGCTTGTGATATCAGGGATGTAGAACTGATTGTACTCCACATGCTGGGCTTTCAGGTTGACCTGGAACAGCAGACACCGGAATTCTCTCTCTCTTTTTTTTTTTTTTTTTTTTTTTTTTTTTTTTTTTAAAAACAGCAGGAGCCAGCTAATCAGATTTCACAGCCATGTAATCTCACCTTATGCAGCTTCTCCAGCAGCCGCAACGTAGCACTGATGTAGCTCTCCAGGAACACTGGGATCAGAAGTGCTTTGCCACCAGTCAGGAGAAAGACCACTGTGCTTTTGTATATCTCCACCAAACGCGAGAAAACACTGCAGTCCACCAATGACCACCAGTTGTCTGGTACACAGTAGAGAAGATCACAATAGCCTTCACATCAATGAACAGAAACAGCACTATGGAGGTAGCATTCTACTGTGAAGGAAATTTCTTAAATCTTTAAATGTCATAAGTAGGAAACAACACTGTATGCAGACAAGAGGTAACAAGGTCATAACAGCATACCGAGCACTTTGCTGGGGTTGGCATCTAGCCGTAGTATTGCCATGGCCAGAGGGATGGTCAACGTGATGTAATACTTGGAATCCTGGAGTACCGGACATTCGGAGAGAATCAGATAGATTCGCATAGCCTCTACATCAGGTGGTGAACATGGCAACTGGGGAATCAGGAAGCTCTCAAAGCTCTTAGTGGCCTGCAGGAATTAAGCAACAAAGGAGCACAGGAAAGTAATTAGCCTACAGTATTACATAGAGACAAAATTGTTGCAGAAAGCAACTGGTTTTTTTCTTGTAGGCAATGGATCATTGTCTGACTGACAACAACATCATGGGAAAAACTTTTATTCTGACAGCGAAGGGATGGTTTTTAAAAACATTTAACAACCATGGCCACAAACCACAGGGAGTTGCCTGTTACTTGGTTTCTAACACAAGAGGATACCAACATAAGCAAAAAGGCCAGAGCATTGCATACCTGTTCCAGCAGTCTGGAAAACGCAGGCTTCATGAGGGTTTCAAAGAGCAGCCGGACAGAGTTCAGGTCGATGCCGGGGATCCTAGGGTTGGTCTTGAAGTGTCTGTCATCGCTGGTAAGGGAGGGAGAAACATGGATCACCATTACAACACAGATTTATTTCAACACATCTGGCTCCCCAACACACAGCATTGGTGATGATGACACTATAGTCAGGAAGCTAAAAGAGTGCCTAAGCAGACCAGCTCCGTTTCCAGCAGACAGAGAAACAATGAACCAGGATTAAACCTGTTGGATAAACTGACTTTTATGATGATTTGGCCCAAAATATTTCTATGTCCCTTCCCAGTTGCTATAAAAAAAAAAAAAAAAAAAAAAAAAAAAAAAAGGCTGGAAGTTATCGGTATCACCTATCAGTTACACATAGTTATCCCAGCCGATTCCTACAGAACATATTCAATCATTCCTTCCAAAGCCATAGCACAGAAATGCAAAACAATCTTATGTGCAACTTCCTCCTCCAACATATTTTCTGTAATTAAATAACCAAAGAACTGCTGAGACAGTTATCTTCATTTCTATTAAAAAGAATAAGCTTTTACTCCAGTTAAAAGATTTTATCTCAACAGTATATCAGGAACATTTGCAACAAATGTCCTAAAGAGATTTCAGCTGCAAAAAAATGCTTAAAAAAAGTGTTTCCTAATCATTTTTAAGTACATTTGAGATGTTTGGATGGAGCAGAACTTTGAGACGTACATTGGATGTTCCAAATATGCAAAAACAGTACAGGACATTAAGAATGAATAAGAAGCGAGGTGCTCCTTCATGAGACCTTAGATCTTTCCTACTGGTGTGCCCAGGTACTATAGTGCCAAGCAGCGTTATAGTTTGTCAATTGATCTTGGGTTCAGACTGACAGTTAAGAACTCCACTTGGACAGCTTATCTGACAAAAAAACTGTATAATGCTTCATAAATTTGATGAGTGGGACTCACACTTTAATGACTCAACAAACTGGACTGCCCAGTACACTCAGAATCATACTAGAACTCAAGTGACTTGGGTAAAAAGTAAACGACTGGACTACAAAACTGTTTTCAGCTGCAACATACTGTAATGCTGACCTTTGGTCGAGGAAACTGCCGTTCCAACACGCAGTTGAAGAAAGCAGAAGAATCATATCACTAGAAAGCAAAAAAAAAAAATTTAAAAATTACTATTACTATATATGGAAAGTGCAAGCTAAAATTTACAATCAGCTAACATACAATACCCCACTGCAATAACCTTGGTAATGAATATATATAATAAGGCTAGGCACTTGAATTTTTAATATGTGCACAAAAAACCATATAAGATACCGTTCAGTACAGAATATATGCAACTAAAACCAATGATTAAATAATAAAAAGGTGCAAATACTCACTTGGTTATGCTGGAATCTGGGCTCTCTATAAGTCTCATTCGCCATGTGTTTAAACTCTCATAATTAATTATGGAGATGCTTTTAGCAATGTTAATAATGCGGAAGTCCTCAGGGGCAATGGGGCTCTGTAGAGAGATGTGATGTGGAGGAAATGTCATATGGAGATTAAAATAAAATGAATATAGTTTTACTGAAACAAGGACGGGATTATCACCTTTTCAGAATGTTTATTCATTTAGCTGGCACTTTCTCCAAACTGACTTACAATGATGAGGCCACTTACAAAGATTTAGTCAAGTATACAGCTGAGCAGTTTTTACCAATGTAATTCTGGGGTAAAAACGCACCTTGAGGGTACTACAACATGAGGCTTGTCCTTTGAATTCAAGGAGGTGGCCGTAACCACTAAGCTACTTCGGGCCCTCAGTGCCTCACAGTCCTGACCTTACCTGCACTTTTCAATATGATACATAAGGTCATTGGATATCAAAGAAAACAGGACAATATCGAAATACAAACCTGTCTGTTAAATATTCTTCTTTAGGTGTGCATTTTGTTTTGACTTCAAATCAAAAAGGAGTTTCTATACAGCTAGAACAACAGCGCCACCAAGTGCCATCAAAGCACAAGTCCACTTTAACCCAGCAAGGTCCAATACCCAGACTGAGAAAATCACCATGTCAGAAAAAAATCACTTTATATCTAATCGCAGTCAGCAACCAAAGTACCAGTTTGTGTGCCAACTTTACCTTTGACTGCTCAAAACAGTTTCTAGCATATGGATTTTTTCATGCCTTTGACTGATGCTTTGAAACAAAATCCACAGTAATTCTTCTTACTAATACAGATGATGATCATTTTGAACATTAAGGTGTTTCTTCTACTCAGTGTGAGGACTTAGCTCAGACTAGATCCACTTATTTTTAAATAAGCCCATCTGGACATTGGCACATAGTACACATACACTTAATTTGAATCAGTACTGTACAATCTCAGGAGAGGTTCATACTGGGAATTATGCAACAAGAGCAGTAAAAAGACACAATAGCAACAATCTGTAAGTAATCAAAGTCTGTGATGTATATTTACCTCCTTAGTTGAATACAACAAGAAGTTATGGTCTCCCCCACAATGAATTTTGCTAATGAAATAATTTTCAGATTCTACTGAAAAAAGAACAACAATAATTAATGGTTAAGTAAAGTGTAGGTCACTCAACTGGCAGTGGTGAACAAATTAGCAAAGTAAATAATTGGTCACAACCCTAATACAGTGTTAAATCTTATGCGCACTCTTATGTATTACATGCATACCACAGAAAATATGTATTTTTAAGAAATTTAAACTGTTTTGCATAGCAACTAAGGTCATTTCTTCATGTACTCACACCTCAAAAAGAATATGAACTTCTTCACAAGTACACAAACTTTCAAATGTTTATATTCTACACAGGAAAACATTGTCAAACAAAGACACTAACAATAACAGAAGGAATTCCTTAAGATGTTTTCAAAACTGCCTGGCCTTGATGTCTATAACCTATTCACTCTAACAGAAAACAGCCAGAAAAAGGCTCCACACAAATACTTGTACTGCCATATTACATGTTAACATACCAATTTACTCTTGCATCTGAAAATATGTTTAGTTTTAGCTTTGATCATTGCTTAAATTCCAAATAATTGCCCCTCTGATATTGTGGTTAAAGGCAGGACCAATTACCAGTAGCCTTTACAAACTCTTTCTTTGAGCCATGTGCAGCAGATGTTAGATGGGCAGACTGTGGGCCAGAGTTCCTCCCAACACCATACAAACCAAAAGAAAAGAATACCAGATACATCACCTGATATGGAATAGCCTGCTCGGCGGCCGAGGAGGAGGCCTCTGATGGGCAGCGGGCTCTTGGCGATGCCCTTGGTACCAGTACCTAGCTGGCCTTTGGCATTACAGCCGAACGCGTAAATTGTGCTGGAAGAGGGTACGAATGCCAAGGTGTGATGCCTGTGAAGCCACAAAAAACAGTAGTTCTCCATTAACCAGAAAAACAGATTCCACTGAAAACAAGGACACCGTATGTAAACAAGGACACTATGTGAGATTATATGTAGAAAGACTAAATATTGGGCTTCGTTACACCAGAAACAGCTGCAGCAATATTAAAAAACAAACTGACATCTCTATTCTCCAAGTTATGAGGTTTCACTTTAACGTGAACTGCATTAACCAAGACAGGACTTTGGTACAGTTTACATTCAGAAATCATTTTTTTTTCTGCTCTCATAATTAATATAAAGACAACATCAATAGCTGCTATAAATACATTAAAATGAAACGACATGTTCCTTGGAAACTTGAAACACTTAACAGACTTAACAGATGCTCTAGAAGGAAAGAGCAGGAAACAGCTAAGTGACGAAAGGAATGTGCACTGCGCTTCGTCAAACATTTAAGTAGGAACTTGGACTTCAAGTGACTAATTTTATAGACACACAAAGATAGGAACTTCACAGCTTGTGACCTATGACCCTGTCTGAGCTGGTGACGTTATTGGATCAGTACTGTACCTTCCGCAGGCAATCTGAGACACCTCGCTGCCCATGAGCTCCAGCACACGCCTGGGGAGGGCCTCATTGTTGGTGGAGTCGTGGCCCAGCTGTCCCTGGGAGCCGTCACCAAACGTGAAGAGCCCCCCTTCCTGCCGGTGGCATCGGGTAATGGAGGGGACAAAGATTCAGGCATCAGCTTGCCACAAGTATCTATAAAACCTTACGATGGCTTCTACTGTTTAGGGAGAAAGCATTAGGATTAGTTGGACAACATTAGTCCAAAGTACAGTTTGACAGTAAAGGAAATGGGTTTCTGAATAGAAAAGAACTGGAATCCATGCTTCAACGCTGCAGGTATAAAATGGGTCCATCAAAGTCTGATGCCTCTAAAAAAAGGAATAACCAAGTTGCTGCTAAGCATTTCATAACTGAGAAAGAATGCCAAAGCTTTCTGTAGCAAATTCAATTCAACTCATTTTCATAGAGTGCTTCTCACACAGTGACAACAGAATACGTGGGTAGTGTGTATTACAGAAAAAAGGCTTCTTCCAAATCCTACAATAAGGGGGAAAAAGCATGAAACTGGATTTAAAATATACAACTGAAGAAACATACCTTTGTCAGGGCAGCTGTATGTTCCTCTCCGCAGCTGATGTACACGACTTTCTGTGATCTCAGAAATTTTATATGACAGGGAACAGCACGATCTGGGGAACAAGAAGAACACCTCTGTATTGCTGAGCAAATGGCAGCACCACTTTATTCTTATAAATAACACAGTCTGTGAGCTATTATCAAATTTTTGTTGATTAAAGTTTGACAGACTGAACTTGCATATACAACAAAGAACTCATCTGACTCCCCCCCCCCTCATTGTTTTATCAGCTAGTACCTTGGTCATCATTCAGCCCAAGCTGCCCGCAGCTGTTCTTGCCCCAGCCAAAGACAGCCCCTGAAAGGGACAAGGTGAAGCTGTGGTCTCCCCCAGCAGCAATGTGAGCCAGTGGGATCCCTGACAGGGACTTGAGAGGTTGTGGGGAGAGTGTGCTGGGCTGGGCCTTCCCCAGTCCCAACTGTCCATAGGAGTTCTGACCCCATGTGAACAGCTGCCCATCTGAGAGGAAGGGTCAAATATTAGCCGATGACCATTCAAAATGAGCCAAACAGTGCTGATACACACTGAAGTAGATGCATATACTTTTAATAACCTGATGTCAGCATGTAACTGAAATGTTGCTGGGTCAAGCCCCAGGAATGGCTCCAGTAAAAATATACAGATGATTAAACGAATTGAGTAAATTTGGAAATATATTGTTCTTTCAAAATCATAAATTTGACAGGCAAACACAGTTCATATTAACTCTGCCCAAAAAACTTTCTCACCTTTAGAAAGAGCTATGCAGTGTTGATTACCACACATGATTTGAGAAATACGATGATCACACAGCTTTTTAATCAACCTAGACAGCAAAACAAGACAGTCAAACCATTTTGGGAGACAGTGTGTTTCACTGAACAAACTTCAGCTTGCAGCTGTCCAAAACAAGGTAGAGGCCTGAACCCACCTGGGGACTCTGACCACTTCCTCGACAGTGCCCAGGCCCAGCTGGCCCCCACTGCCTGCTCCCCAAGCAAATACCTGGCCCTGTTCATTGACTGCCAAAGAGTGGCCCCAGCCACAGGATACAGTGGAGATCTTCTGGGCCTCCAGGGCTCCCACGAGCTCTGAGGAGCAGGCATGTAGAATCAGTGGGGCAAAAGCCACAAACAAGAATCACCCCGGTTTTACAAAAATGACACTGACCCCTAATTCTTAATAATGTTCTGTTATAGGGTCTCTACTCATTAGGGCTTCACTTAAAATATCTTTCATTAGCTATCAGAACTTTGGGATATAAACACTGGTTGAAATAAAATGCCCAAATAAATGATGCTGAAATCATATAGACACAAATGGGCACAAACCAATGTCTGCAATAAACACATAGACAGTCATGACTCCCTTTATCTGTACAATGTATTAATTATATACAGTCCACCTTGTAAAATACTGTACTAATAACTGCCCTGATAAAACTTCATAAACTTTTTGATGAAAGCAAGAGCATGTGCCAGCCATCACCAGGCTTGTTTCCAGTTTTATACTGCCTGCATGTTAAATTGACATTTTGACACTGGTTCTGTCGGCTACAAATGGACTGACCATTGCAGAAGAGGCCTTCCCCTTCTATTGTGTCATGTTGTATAAACCATGCGTAACAATTTTGTTATGATGGATGGACATTGCACAGATGCTTCTTGGTCAACCACCAGGATACCAGAATACTGGAACTCAGTTATTGTCTGAACACACATATGCACACACACAGACATTCACAAACACTGAGTTCTGCATGCATTCAGAGAGACAGCCAATACCTGGTGTGCCCCCGGGCTTCTCGTGCCCCAGTTGTCCACAGCTGTTGGAGCCACAGGTGTATACACTCCCATCATGCAGCAGGAAGAGTGAGTGCTGGCCCCCACAGGCCACCTCCTTCAGGCCCCTGCTGCTGAAAACATTGCATTTCCGTGGCTCGCTCACTAAGTCGCCAATCGCATCGCCAAGGCCCAGCTGTCCAAGGGCTGTACTACCCCAACACAGCATCATTGCTATGGGTGGAAAGTAAAGGTGGTCTTAAGCCAGAATGCTTGGTAGAAGCCCCTCAAGATTGACAACAAATCTGAAGAGAAACAATCAACACAATTAGTCAGTGTCAGACATCTCCACAATGGGTTCACATAGAACAAAAACAGCACTTCCAAAAGGTTTTCATAGGCACCCTCTGCTGGCGTTTCCGTTTCGAGAATGAAACTATGAAACCCCATTAATGGCTGCCATCAATGTTGGCTAAGATTAAATAAAAGAACAAATGAAAAATGATATACCCTGCTTCTGTGGATGACAGTCAGTTACCAAACTCTATAAACCAAAAAAGTCAGTTTTCCACATTTGAAACATTGACCAAGTAGAATCCATGTACTGTGCTGTCGTCTTTTTTTTTAAAGCACCTGAAATGCATTTAAGTACAAACCTACTGTGTGTAATCCGGCTAAAGCAGCTCATAAGTGCTGGATCAGCACCAAAACAAAGCTCAAATTGTAAATAAAAGATGGAAAAAAAAAACCCCACAAAAGTGAAACTACCACACAAGCAAAATAATACTGCAATTTCAAGATCTCTCTCCCCTTCATTTTGACTCAAGTGCTGTTCATCTGTGCCCAGGAAAATTACTTATTAATATTCAGACAAAGTATAAAGAGAAAAAAAGACCTCACAACCCCAAGAGGCCATTTTCACCTGCCGTATAAATAGATGTGGCTCTAACAGAAGATGGTGTGATATCCTTCTGGCAGATTTGTCAGAGAAACACAGTAGGCTTGGGAACAGACGGAGCACAAGGGGACAGTATGTGCTAATTAGAGTTTACTCATATTCAGAGCTCAACCTGCAAGCTGTGCATGGCTTCCTCACACAACTTGTCTCAAACTTGGAATTTTGATCTAGTTGGTCCTTATATCTGGTTCAGTGTCAGTCTCAGTCATAATCTGAATCACGGTGTGACACATGAAAAACATGATAAAATAGTGGAATCGGTAAATATTGACTAAGGGACATACAATAATGGTTTATAACCAGTACAGATGATACTTGCTCCTGTAAGAAAAGACCATACTAAGTAGCTCACTTTCTTGTCAGACAGATGAATAAATAATAAGATGGGAATTCTCTGCGATCTGAAATGCTAAGAACTGAACACAAACGGACATGTCTCCTGCTCACATTCACACACACAGCTACAGCTTATTTTGCTCGCTATGTGTAGACTTTGTTTGTGTTAGACTTTCCCAGAGAGGCGCTCTACACAATTAACTTTTGCATAAAGGTGGACAATTTAAAAACTGAAATAGCAGGGCTGTTACGAAGCAGTCACAATATTGGAAGTGTCAGAATAAAGAGGAGACATTTTGGGCCAAGACCGATAAATGCACCTGCCAAAAAACTGCAATAAAGGAGAGTATTCAGCCAAGATAACCAGGGTAACATTAATAAAGCTTCCAGTGTCCTCAGTGCCAATAAACCGAATTATTAATTATTATACATTTCCAAACAATCTGGCCGAGAATTCAAATGAACAGGTTAAACTGATACATACACACACAACACCCAAGTTTATTTTAAATAGCTGACATACCAGGTATGTGAGGGGTAGCGGCTGTACGTTGTTTTGGTTTCTTTTCTCTGTATAATTGTCTTTCTGTACTTCTTTCCTGCTTCTTTGTTTTTCTGAGTTTGGTTTTCTGTTTATTTATCTATATGTTTCCTGTGTGTTTTGTTGTCCATTTATGGTTGTTTTCTATTTGCAATTGGCTAAAAAGCTAACGCTGCCCCGCAGAACCTCTTCAGCCAGCATAGCTCTCTGTGTTCAATTTTAAAGATCCGTCTTCCTTCCACAGCCAACTGGCCGACTAAACAGAGGTGACACTAAGCCAGGTGACACTAACCAGGTGGAAGTAACCAGGTTTTAACCGAAAACAGTACACGGCTCGGCGAGCAGCTCCAAGCTACCTCAGCGCCCTGTTCACTCCCCTTTTTCTTCCCATTAGCCCTACACCTCTGCACACTAATCTGTGTTCGCTCCCCCGCTAACCAGAAGCGGATTAAAATTTAAAAAAAAAAAAAAACTTTAAATTCTTTCTTACCTGAAGGGAGTCATCTCTGTGTTTATGAACGATCTCCGGCTATAACAAGGAAGTTATGGTTCAGGCAATCCGACTCGCGCGGATCACGTGACCCTCTCGTCGCGGACCACGTGACTCCACTGGTACGTCACAGATCTCATCGTGAACAGGGATGTCCCACAGAGCATCGGGACAGCGACAGAATTCACAGGCAGTTGCTGTTTGTTTTGATAACGAAGTACTTAATTTGGTTTAAACAAATTAAACAAGGTACACCCTGAGATGCGTCTCTGGCCTCTTTAAGTCTTCAGGTAAGGGCCCCGGCAGTTTTCCCCACCCTATCCCCTTCACTAGGGAGGTTTTGCTAGGACTTTTGGGTCTCGCAGTGGTGCCCTTCTGCCTACGGAGGAATGGAATAGGTTGCTGGTTTGACCAGACTGACAGATGAAGACACTTACTGGGAGATGCTGAAGAAATGCAGGACTAAGGTTAAGCACCCTGTTTTCCCGTGGATTCCAGGGCCTCTGAAAGGGAAAGTGCATGACTACTTTGATCGCTGGAAAGTTCTGGGGAATCATTTGCACCATGTTGGGGACATGAAGGGAAATGAGCTGGGCATTTGAACTGGGACAAGGCAGTTTGCTGTTTGCTTGCACCCAGACCCTGCAAGGCTGGACAGTATGAGCCACTCCATACCCTATTTTAACACCAATGGATGCCCGGACTACAAGTTGTATCTATGTCAGCCCCCTACCTGCCATCTGTGTGGCAGCTGGGGAGACAGAACCACGAATTGCAAGGAGATGAAATGCTGGTGGTGCTTGCAGGTTGGCCACACAGCTGAGAACTGTCATGGACCACGCTGCTGCACTCAGTGTGCACTCAGAGCTCCATCTCTCCCATAGCTGTCCCTGCCTGAGGGCCTCCAAGGTGAAGGAAGTCTCCTCAGTATCAGTGAGAATAGCAGAGAAGGAAGAGAAGTAGAAAGAGGCAAGAGAAGTAGGGGAACAAGGTTGTCAACTGGTACATTGGCAGTGGTCAGTGGCAGCAGTCAGGCTCCAGCAGGGAAAACCTTTGTGTCCCTAAGTGGTGTGAAACTGTCCCCTCTGGTCCAGCAGTTGGGGGCAAGGAGGATTTTGTAACCAAGATGAAGAGGTGCAGGAAGGGGAGTGGCAGACTTGTGGTGGCAGATGTTACACTGAAGGCCCGAGAAGGACCTGCTTTTGCTCTCTTGTTCAGTCCTCCTTGTCACCTTGTTGAGAAGAGTGCTACATTAAAAAACCTTACTCAGTAATACAAAGGCATGAAATTACCTAGTAGAGTACTCTGCACCATGACTGTATCATATGGTTTATTTTGTTTATGAGCAGTAATTTCTATGGAATTCATAACTATAACAGTGAAAAATGACTATAAGCGAGGGACAAAATTAGGAAAGATATATTAAAGATTAGCCCTGCAATACCTATGAAAGAAGAAAACTATATTTGTAAATATGCTGTTGAAAATTAAACTTAAGCAAACAATACATATACAGACTTTATATATGCACCACATTTTTTTGACATGCTCCCACAGGTACAAGATTGAGAAATGGTGCTTTCAATTTAAATTTCTGAAGGTTGCTGGATGGTGGTTGCAACCATGTCCTTCCAGTAGTCCTCCTTGTGGTTGATGCACTCAATGAGCTTCATCCTGAGCATCTCCTTGGATGTGTAGATGGGCAGCATCAGGAGATGGTGGCAGATGAGTGACCCTGGGTAGTGGTCTTCATTGCAATCCAACATAGGCCGCACCCTCATCCTTATCTGGCCCATCCCCAGAATGGGCACTCGCCTTTCGCCTGTCACAAAACCTGACGACAGGGAAAAATATCTATTTTACGTTTTCAAACAATAGTTTTAAAACTTTGAAATAACACAAGTGTGCTGCAAAATGAATCCCTGAAAGTGGTGGAAAATGTAGTTGCAGTGATTCAGAGTGGACTTTGGAAATGGGGAAAAAAGATATGTTGGGGAAGGTGTCTATATATCAATATGTAAAATTGTATTAATATCTGTTTCTCACTTTCTTTTAATACAATACATGGATCTGAAATTAAATTTATATATGAATCGAAAAATTACTCATTTTTAAACATATTAATAGGTATCCCGATCCTTCGTAGAACCTTATATCCTTCAGTTCATCTTAGCAACCGACTGCACTGCAATTACAGAATGATCCTTTTCCGATCTTTTTGTGGCACTTACAGAAGAAGGACTTTTTCTGGTCTTCAGTCAGGTCCTCAAACACCTCCCAGAAATTGACAATGTTAGGATGGCCTGTGTAGTACTCGCCTTCATATATTGTGTTCTGTATTGATTTGAGAAGATTAAAAGTTTAAAAAATACGATCCTTATTATCTCTCCAAGCTAGAAGACATATACCGATTTATGTTACCTGTCTGAGTTTGTCCCAGTCATAGTCCTCATTCCCCACCATCAGCTCCATCAGTTCTTGTGGCTGGAAGAGTTCCACGACATCTATGTCACATACTGTGAAAAAGCCTCTCTTAAATTCTTCAAATGTTGTCTCCACTGATTTGTTCAGGATGTATTCCACATACACATCGACAAATTCCTTCCTGAAAGAGAACATTTTCAAATTTTAACAAACCTATTCTATAAAAAACACTGTCACATTATAATGAGCAATAATAATAATAATAATAATAATAATAATAATAATATGCAGTAGTAGCAGTAACTCACTTATTAGCATTGGTGACAGGTTTTCCCTCTTCCTCGGGATCTAGTTCCACTGTTACTTCATCCCAGCTCACCTAATAGTGAAAAAAAATGTTTAAATAGCTGATGAGTGCCTAATAAAATCATAAACCATTATAATTTAATATAACAAACTGCAACCATAATCACAAAAAAAATAATACATACAAAACCTAAATAATTAACATACTGCTATTCCTTAGTAGTTTTATTTGTTATACATACAGTGAAGGTCAGGCTCATGTCTTCAATATCCTTGTCACTGCACTCTCTCAAGATTGTAGTCAGAGACCTTAAAACAAAGTCATAAGACAAAACTGATTCAAATTCTTAGACTTTTGATCATCTCAATTTGAATTATAATCCAGTCATAAAAGAAAAAGTCAAAGGAAATGAGAAATATTCGTCAGAATGTCCCCTTTCAAACACACAAACTCACTCTGCCACCATAGGACTGAGCTCTTTCAGGTCCTCCAGCGTGGGCTTCACATTGAGCAGCTTCTTGAACAAGGCCAGGGGGAACGGCAGGGACACTGTGGTGTTGTTGTACAAAGCCAGTCCACACAGAACCCCAAACAGGAAGTACCTTTTTTTTGACTCTTTGGGCTATTGGACAAGAGACATTCAGAGTGCACACTATCAAATCTGTGAATCGCAGCTTAAGTAGCCCAAATTACATTTTTTTTCCATTTAAAATGTTTAATATTTACATTTATTCATTTAGCTTTTTGTAAAACTCAAGGTGAACAAATATGCCCTTCACAACACCTGAAGAGTTTCAGATGCAAAGACAGGATTGTGGAAGTACAGACACTACTGTTTTTACTGGCTCACATTAAACATGTAGCTGCCTACAGAACTAAGACCGACATCAAATATTAAGCTGATTATGAGAGATTGAATGATGCCAATTGTTTGAGAGATGAGGAGATCAGGTGCAAAATGGGTCTAAAACAAGAAACTATAGACTTTGAGATGTGGAAGAGCACAGCGTCCTTTGTGAGGCATTGGAACCTGGAACTGTACAGGTCAGAAAGTAGAAAAGTGAAAAACATCAAAAGTAACGACACATTATGTATAACCAAACTGTATTACTCTTAAAGTGGTTGCATTTTGTGCATAACTATTGTTAAGGCTGTTGAACAGGTGGATGCCACAGAAAACCTACTGGTCATAGTCCATTTGCTATACAGGCCTAAACTTTATTACTCATACATTACTAATGTGTCCAATGCCATGTGTGGGTCATTTATAATTTCCTATTTCTACCTGATGCCAGTTCTCTTTCTTCCAACACACCCAATGTCCCTTGTCACCTCTCCCAGGTGTGTGTGAGTGTGTGTTTGACAACACAAAAACCTCACGTAAAAATACAGAGAGAGGGGTAAGAGGGGGCATTGTGTGTGTTGGCAGAGGACCTAAACTGGCAACAGGTAGGGAGGTGAGGGTGATAACTCGTACATGATGCACACATTACTAACAAAAGGGTAATAAAGTTTGGTAACATTTATCCACTGGACTAATACTGGCACGCATGTCACTCTTGGTGGCATTCGTCTTTTCGACAGCACTAATACTTATGTACTAAATACAACCATTTTAATGGTAAAACAGTTTGGTTTATATAATGTGTTATTACTGTCTACTTTCCCACTTTCTGACTCAGACAGCACTGGTCACTCAGTTAATCTTTACTAAAGGCAAGTTAACAGGCATCGTGAAGATACAGATGGTGATGATATATGGCTATGACTTTAACATATGTCCATTTGCCTGATAGATGGCACTACAACACATCAGCACCTTACCTGAACTGGGAACCAGACCACTGTTCCAGATTCATTCTGTTTGAACATTTCAGATTCAGATTTAGGTGAAAATAGCTTCTCTGAGATGAGCAGGAAAAAGTCTTTCCTGTTCAGAAGGGACCGCTGCGTATCGTCAGTAAAAACAACCTGAGAAAAAGGTTGACAACATAGTCCACAAAGTTTCACATCACACTTCACATAATTACATTGCTTTATGAAAAAAAAATATGTATATGAAAGAACAAAGAGATTTTAGTCCACCACAAGGTCCTTCTTGAAGTTCTCGTGGTCATTGATGCTGAGCTGCCTGAAGGCATCTTCAACCAGCGCCTTCCGCTTCAGTCGCAGCTCAAACACTGGGCAGAGCGGCACATCCAAGGCCAAACCGAACAGCAGATCACGGGTTTGGTTCATGGCCTGGAGCTTGTGCGTTCCCTGATGTGGAATAAATATACAAGGGCTGCAATGAGCGTATGGATATACATGAAAAAAATAAGGCATCGACAAAACAATTACAGGAACATCTTTTGCTGGTCAGAAATGTGTAATATTATAAGCAGGACGTTAACTAGCATCAAATATTTATATCATAAGTAGTGCTCATTTTTATTCAGCTGACACTCTGGCTCAATAAGCAGCTTACAATTATTTACCCATTTATATATTACTCTATTTTTCCTGCATCAATTAAAAGGAAATACCAAATAAACGGTACTACAGGAGTGGGATTCAAACCTGGGGCCTTCAGATTGTAGGACCATGACCCCAACCTCTGTATGACCCACCTTTATTTGACATATATTTTTATCTCTTTGTATTGAAATACTGTTTGATTCCTGAATTACTTACCTTGGATATGGCACAGGCATAGTTAAATATCTGGATTTTACTTTCCAAATTGAGAACAAATGGGAAGCGACAAAAAATGGCTGGAGTTTGGAAACTGTCCTAAAAATGACATGGAAAAATCAAACCTCAGTTTCAAAAAGTAGCATTTTTATTTTATTAAATTAATAGGACTGACTGATATAGGGCGTTTGTTTTGAATTTTAATTTTACTCTTCACAAAACTTTAAGCAGCTGTCTCAGACAATGGTCTCTAGTTTTCATCAAAACTCAGGACCTTTTAAAAATCTCTGTCTTACCTCCAGTTGCCTCCAGTGACGCCACAAAATCAGGTCTTCCTCTAGAAGTGCAGGCAAAAAGCCGAGGTCCTCCAGATAGAATTCACTAGCATCAACTGCCTTTTTGCTTACCTATGAAACAGAAAAAATCTTATGTCAATGAATTTTCCAAAGTTATTTTGAAAAAAAAAAATTACATTATACATCTGTCGTATTTATCAACTTATTCAGCACAAAGACAGGATCAGATACGACTTTTGATCAATGCAGGAAAATTCGCCATACAGTTCCTGGACACATAGGACACATAACATAAAACATTCACAAGACAAATATCAAAAAATAAATGAATAACAAAAATTGAAAAACTAGATAGATAGATAGATAGATAGATAGATAGATAGATAGATAACAGTAATAAATGCAGTGTAACCACTGACAGGTCCTTGTGTGTCGTTATGGAGGTAGATGGCTGTTGGCAAAAAGGACACCACGAAGCACTTCTTATTGTACACAAAGTTCAATAATCCAGTGGCTAAAAGAGCTCCTGGTGATCACTTAATTTAGGGGATGTGAGTCACTGACTATAGAGTCCTCCTCATCCTTGCCTGTGCGAGCCTCCACCGAATCAGGACTCTGACCCAAGACAGGAGCCACTTTCTTAATGATTTTATTGAGTCTACACCTCCCACCTGAAGTGATGTCCTCCCACCACATCACAACATAAAACTTCACTTTGGCAACTTTGGTCTGCACAATATATGGTTGTTGCACGTTAAAAGACCTTCACCTTGTAAGTCCACCACACTGCCACAATCGAACAATACAACAGCTGAGTGGCATATGCACATTCTGTTCATATTCAGCAATGATTCTTCTTGAAGTATGAATATTTTCCTAATTGGTTTCTAAAGAGCGAGAAGAGATGTTCTGAAACACACCTTGTGCAAATACTTCAGTATCTGGAGAATGTGTTTCACTGGCTCATTGAACTGGATCAGAAGACCAGCCCTCAGGAGGAAGGAAAGAGCATGCTTCCACATGCAGATGTGTTTCCTCACCACTTCTGGCTCCAGCAAGGACCACAGCTGTCCTGTGAAATGCAAAATGCTCTGAGATTGAGTGACTAAACATTAAACCCAGTAGGTTATAAAAGTAGTAGAGCTGGACACAGGTAAACTTTACACTGTTTACTTACTCAATTGTTTCAGGGAGGAATCAGGCAGCTCAATAATGGCTTTGGCCACTTTCAGAACAATATTAATGATGTTCTGGTCCTCGTGGAGTAGTGGGAACTCAGTCAGGACCAAGAAAATGTCCACTGATTTCATGTACTGGGAGACAGAACAAATGTCTGCCACCAATGATCCAACATTTGCCATCTATAAAGAAACATCATTATTTTAGTTATTCAACCAACACTATTTTTCAAGGCAACTTAGAATGTTAAGTTTACATGCTAAGCTACTCATGATTATTTACCCATTCATACAGTTAGGTAATTTTTACTACAGTAAATGAGGATAAATATTGTGCTCAGGGGCATAACAGGGAGCAAGACATTCTGATCCTCAATCCTTTGAACAAAAGGCAATGGTTCTAACCACTACGCTCCACAGTGTCTTTGGTATTAACAAGGATTTTTTCCATGGTGTACATTTTTACGGCTGTAACAGTAATAAAACCTTTATTTGGAGCTTGAAGGTTATTCAGTTTTAATCTTTATATGAGCTGCAGATAAGAAATTGTATAGTAGTACCAGAGGGCATATCCAGGGTATTGCTTGCATCTTTTCAAAAGACTGTCTGGCAGCTTGTAGGTCAACAATAAGAGGCCCCTGAATGTCACCGGAGCCTGACTCTCTGGTCATAAGAAAAACAGAATCAGACAAATGCAGAAAATAAAACAAATATAAATCCACAGAATCACCCCTAGTTACACAAATAACTTACTTATCTTTCAAAAAACTTGCAACGAGACTGGAAGCTGAAGACAAAATGAGGGAAACTTCCCTGGCAAGCAAAGAAAAACAATCAGTTATTATTATTCGACTGAGCAGTATGGTAGTTGGTCATTAAAAAATGTCAAATAATTCCATCTGTAAAACAATTTAAAAAATCAATGGAGCTTAAGAGAGCAGATTGCAATCCTCACACGGGCCAAAGTTGCAAGAGAAAGGTAGCGAACCCTTTCCAGTTACCTAGATTTCTGTATTAATTGCTCCTTACATGTGGTCTGATCTTCATTTAAGTCACAATAGTAGACAAATACAAGTGTAAGTGTCTTCAGACAACCTTAGTATAAGAATTGTACAGATGCATGAAGTTGGAAAAGGTTACAAAAGCTCCACAGTAAGACAAAGTTGGATGATACAAGACAATGATCCAAAACACAGAAGTAAATAAACACAGTGGTTTAAAAGAAGAACATTTGTGTGTTTTGGAAATGCCAAGTGAGAGTCCAGACCTTAACCCAACTGAGATGCTGTGGTGTGACTTGAAGAGAGTAGTTCATGCAAGGTATCCCAGAAACACTGATGAACTGAAATGGTTTTGTAGGGAGGAATGGCTAAAATTTATCCTCACTGTTGAGAAAGTCTGATGAACAGCTACTGGAAATGTTTGGTGGAGGTTATTCCTGCTAAAGGAGGTTCTACCAGTTATTAAACATGTGGGTTCAGAAACTTTTCCCAGCCTGGACTGTGAATTGTTAGTGTGTTCAATAAAGACACAAAAAAAGAACAATTGTTTGTTTTTTTTAGTTTAAGCAACTTGTGTTTGTCTATTATTGTGACTTAGTTAAACATCATACCACATTTTATGAGTAATTTATGCAGAAAACAAGGGACGTGCAAGGGCTACAAACTTTTTCTTACAACTTAGTCAAATATGACTTCTTTAAAAACCACACCTCTTAGCTTCCCCTAGCTCTTTACTCTTAGAGTTTAGTGCCATCCATTTTTGCAAAGTCTTGTCACTGATTCTGCAAAATTTTTCTTTCTCTTCACAACTCTACAAAGAGAGAAAAAACCATTAATAACTTATAGTATAAATACATGTACAGGGTGACATGAGGTAACATGCAGTTTCATTGTGAAAATGTCTAATAATACTTCAAAATATACACAAATATTAATATGCACATATATGAATACACGCTTGCTGGCCATTTTATTAGGAACAGCTGGTCGTTCATGCAATTATCTAATCAGCCAATCATGTGGCAGCAGTGCAATGCATAAAATCACAGACATGGGTCGTGAGCGTCAGTGAATGTTCACATCAAAGTTCAGAATGCGAAAAAAATGTGATCCGAGCAACTTTGACTGTGGCATTGTTGTTGGTGCCAGTTGGAATGGTTTCAGTATTTTAGAAAGTGCTGCGCTCCTGGGATTTTCAAGTCTCCAAAGTCAACACACGATGGTGTGAAAAACAAAAAACATCCAGTCAGCGGCAGTTCAATGACTTGAGATGCTTTGTTGATGAGGTTAGAGGAGAATGACTCAAGCTGACATGAAGGCTACAATAAGTGTACAGTACAGTACATTTTTTTTACATAGACTAGAGGAAAATCCTGGAACATAAAGAGTTATATCGTTACCTTGGCTGGTACACAGTGAATGACGCTTGTGTTCCATCCTGCTGATATTTTCATTTCTACAGAGACCAGAGAACAAAGAAAAATATGTATTACACACAGTTATTTGTAAAAGAAGCATTAAATAACATTAAATAAGTATAAATACAATTTTGTCAAGAAGCCACTGAGTCTACCAGACACTGAAGTATTACTTAAACCAAGATAAAGTCAGTCAAGGTCATGGTCATGGGTTTTTATAGCTTTAGAGTGGGTGTCCCTAAATGACAACAGTCACCTGAAATAAATGTCTTTTTTTCTAAGAGAGGTAAATGTTTAGATTTACTATTTTGAAAATATAAAATTGGGGTCTGACAAGGCTCAGAGAAACAGGAGTGCTGATGTGGTAATGTCACACGTAGAGGGTCAGTAAAGGTGCTAACAGATTTTTTCGCTCAACACACACACACACAAACACTGATGCACTTTCTCACACTCATACAAGCATAGCCACCTCACATGCTCTTCACACACACTGATGCACTGTCTCACTCAAATATATACACATTACATTTTACCTTTCCACTGCTACACCTTTTTTGACCCAGTAACACCATGTAACTCAGCTGGTAATTTCTAAATCCCAGTTCTTGTTAAGTGGGTTCAGTACCAGAGGATCCAGTAGCCCCTCCAGCGTTCCACGTCTCCTGCACCGGAGATGGCACCAGACGGTTGTTTGTGTCTCCATTACCCAGCTGTCCCTTCAGCCCACTACCAAAGGACAGGAGGAGTCCAGAGCACATGAGGACCAGTGTGTGGTGGCTGGGGAACAGGTTGGGACAAGCAGGATTTTTTTACATATAAGACACAGTTGAACATTACAACAACTGGCTGTGATGCAAAGTTGTGAGGTGTTGGAGGTGGTCTGGGTGCTCCGACTACCTGCCACATGCTATCTGTGTGGCCCGACCATCCAAACTCTCCACCCTCCTGGGTCTGAGTTCATTCGAGGTGGAGTTGTGTCCAAGTTGCCCATGGCTTCCCTCTCCAAAGGTGAACACACTACCGTCCTGCAAAACCACAGCAAAATGAAGAGATAAACCCTGATGCTCATGTGAAATCCAGCAATCTTCTGCATCACAACAGACCCTTACCTTGGTGAGAACTGCAGTGTGGGCTTCTCCACAGCATATGGAAGAAATGCTGAGTGTTTTGAGGGCGGGCACCACACACATATTAAACCTTCCTGTGAACGATCAGAAGACAAGGTTCTGCTTTAGAACTCAGAAGCAGCTATTTCAGCTGTATTTTTTCTGATGTCATAGCTGACATCTGAGACTAAAACTGAAACTGAACACTTGATTTGTGAGCATGACAACATAAACTTATGACCGGGGCACCTTTCACGTCCACTCTGTTGAGGCCCAGCTGTCCGGCACCATTGGCTCCACAGCAGTAAACCAGCCCGGAGAGGCTGAGGACCAGGCTGAACTCTCCTCCTGCAGCAATCTGTGTCACCGGGAGTCCAACTAGACACTGGATCCGAATGGGAACGTTCACAGTGGGGAACTTCTTCCCATGACCCAACTGTCCATGCCTATTCAGACCCCAGGAGTACACGTCTCCCGCTGCAGGATACAGAGAGATTAAAAGATGTTTTGACTGTGGGATGAAGTTTTACTTGTAACATAATTTATGTTTATGGTTCTCTTATACTTTTTTCCACAAACAGTCTAATTTCACTTTATTAACAGATTTCAATACCATACATTTGCAATTACATTAATTTATTTTGCAGGCATTTTTATTTAGAGCAATGTACAACTCCATGTAATCGAAAGTGCACTGACCAACAGATGAAGAGATTTAGATGCAGTGGTGCCTTACCTGCAGTGAGGGCCAAGGAGTGCTGACTTCCACAGGCAACCTGGACTATTGGTATTGGTATAGACTGCAGAATGGGTATAAGGACCTTTCTGAAGAAGATATTGTGGACATCAGTTGTATAATGCAATTTATTTTTGAACTAATGGGTCCTACGGCATTGCAGCGTGTACATAGATTGATTTCCATACCCTGTTTCCAATTCATATCTTCACGCTTTGAAAGTTTTTTTTTTTGTAGCATTTCACTCATTTTGTGCACTGAATATGAGGTATGCAATACTTATAGAAAATGATTTTGTTCATTATTGTAATTTGTAATTGTAATTTACATATTTAATTACAGTAATGTCAAACTACCATTTTTGTCTGTTCCAGTAGAACTGCCCCATTTTGTATCTGGACCATGTTTGAAACTGCCACATTTTTGTGAAAAGAATGTGTATGGCAGCTTGTTACCTTGGTTTGGTGATGTAGTCCGGAAGGTTTTCAATTCCTAGCTGTCCGTCACTGCCCCGTCCCCAGGCCACCACCCCTCCTGACTGACACAGTGCTAAGGAGTGGTCCTGCCCACAGGCCACACCCACAACAGTCCTCAGACCCTCCACAACCCCTGTGGGAATTTCCAGCAAACAGGTGATTAGTTCATGTTTCATGCTCATAGCACCTGTCCATCCATCCAACCATTATTAATAACCACTTGTTCAACATAGGGATGCGGTGGTCATATATGTGTGTTATATGTGATATATAAAATAAAGTACAGATCTAGTTATGTAAGATATTCACACATCACAGACCAAGGCATGAATGATGTTGTGTCAAGTGACGACAGCACAAAAATATTAAAATATTAAATGTTAAAATTCTTACTTATATATATATTTTTTATCCGAATGACTAAAAAAAGAAGGTCACAGGGCAGGTGTGAAAATCAATAAAGAAACGCCGGGAGACACAGCTGAGAGGATGAAGCGGTTGACTTTCGTTGCTCGAGATTTTTGACAATAATCGAAAGCGAAACCAAAGTAGAGCGAAGATGCTGCATCGTACGTAATTCAACCACCGGAGACCAACTACATCAGGGTAAAATAAACAGATATAAGACATTAATAATCAATATGAGCAAATTAATTTTTTTTATATCACGCAGGACTCTTGATAACCAACTGCAAAAACTGGTGCAAAACAGAAAGTAGATTAAAGCTAGTCGGTGTTGTATATTATTATTATTATTATTATTACTACATTACCCGGTGCTTTTTTGCCCCTGTTCTTCTTCCTCTTTCTTCCCAGCTGTCGCACTGAGTTTTGTCCACACGTCCACACCTGCCCGTCCGCGCTAAGGATCAAGGTGTGCTCTTCCCCGCAGGCCACCTGCAGCACCTGTGCGGGAACCAGAGCCGCTGCCCTGGGTTCCAGCACCGCGTCCCTTGCCGCGGTGTCCTGCAGGTGCTGCGCGAGCTGTCCGCGCGTGTCTTCCCCCCAGCTGTACATCGCTACTGTGACCCGGAGCGGTGCGCGCGCGCCTCTTCAACGCAGGAAACCCAGCCCACATTTGGCTACTGGCCAAAACTACTTCTACCTGCAGGTTTGTCTGAGGGAATTCCGATAATGTCGAACTTAATATCCTAATAATCCTCTGCCTTCAGTAAACAGAACATGTTTAGGGAGCCATTATCAAAATAACGCCCAGGCCACCTGTTTAAAAATGTTATTTTTTAATGTAATTAATGTTCTCATTGACGTTTTAAGTTTAACGATATAAATAAAATTAGACTGGCGACCAGTAGAGCGTTACTTCATGTTGTTTTTATAGGTTTTATCTTTTGTGAGAAGCTAAGAACTGTTCTGATCTGTTTATTGTCCTGACACCCAAGTGCAATAGTAATGAGTGAAAATCCTCACCCAGTAGGCATATTTCACAGTTTACCAGAAATCTGGTAAATATAAAACATTTAAATGTTTGACTGACTGCACCTGATTGAGCCTTTTTCATTCCCTTGACCATTGGAATTTGTGCGGAAGGCTGAAGACAGTTTGAGAAGCTGGAAAAAGAATATGGCACATCGGGGTTGATAAAACATGCTTGTTAAAATGAAGCCTGCATATTTTCTCCTTCAAACACCGGAATATAATAAGAAGCCCTTGTACATGAAGAATGAATCACTTTTTCTGATCACTAGATATCTATCACTCACAGGATAAAGGCAGTTTGTCTAATTGTCTTCTGCAGCTTTAGGTCTAATAAAGGTCACTGCGAACACCATAAGGTTCAGTCTGCTGTTCCTTCACCAAAGAAAATCCACAAGTTCCATTTGCAGCAGAATTCAGAAGAATGAATTAAGTAATTCCTTATTAAATTATGCAGAAATGTATATGTGTGGTTTGCTTATGTTTCATTTAATTTTGTCTGCAGAAGTTGAAGAAGTTCATTACATACTATGCTAATTTCTGGTAAATCAAGACTGAGAATA
Source organism: Arapaima gigas (assembly GCA_900497675.1). Classification (NCBI taxonomy): domain Eukaryota; kingdom Metazoa; phylum Chordata; class Actinopteri; order Osteoglossiformes; family Osteoglossidae; genus Arapaima; species Arapaima gigas. Next base: position 465,195 of record UFQX01000305.1, read on the forward strand.
CAATGAAAATGTTAAAAACTGACTGTAATGTGTAACATGAGTTTATAACTGGCTGCTATGATGAACTCAGGTGTGGTATGGATCAAACCTCCAAACTTGCAGGGTCTCCAAACCTGGGAACTCATTATTACAATTTCATCAAAAGATCAATTCTTGAATTATGCAGAAGTATAAGTCACAACTCCTGATGACAATTCCCCAGTCACCCAGAAGAAGTCCCCTTGGGAAGCACTCCAGCAGGACTGTGCACACCTGTCTCCAATCTGCTCATTACCCCAGGCTTTAAAACAGTGACACTTACCTCTTCGTGGAATCTCAACAGTGTTAACGTTTCTTCTTGGTGGCCTGATTCAAGTTTGTGCTGCCCCTTGTTACTCTGCATCTGCTCCTGTTTCTAGCGCTATACTTCTTGTCTGTTATACTTAGGTTGTTTCCAAAGTCCTCAGTCCTCCACAACCCCAAACCTCCATGCTGTCCAGTTCATCATGCCTCCAATCATTTTATTTGTGTCTCCTGTTCATCTGTGCACTCAAGTTCATCAACCCTTCATAACACTTCTCCAGTGTATATACAATTCCTGTATTTTAGTTTATACAATCACCAGGTGAATGAGGCAATGACTTACAAAAACACAAGCATATGTTCCTATAAAGTTACACAACACACACACACGCTTACACTTTGAATGACAAATTGAGTGCTTACATCCTTTCAAAAACTTGAAGAATATTAAACCCCCAGAACCAGTGTTGAAGAAGACATCCAGACAGCAATAAGACCATGTGACTTTTTAAAAGCTTTATTATGTTAACTTAAAATAACATAAATAAATATATAATAATCAACAAAAAAATTAAATAAATTTTTTTTAAAAAATCAGGGATTGAGAAAAATATTCCATCTATAATACCGTTTGTAATATACCATTCAGTGTAAAGGATGATTATGAAATAATGCATTGATATCTTTCAGACCTTTCTCAGAAGTCAACATCCTTATCAATACATGACACTTACTCACTCACTCACTCGCAACAACTGTTTATCCTAAGATAAGGTTGCCATGCTCCTGAAACTACCCTGGAAGCACAAGGTGGCACTTGTTAATATATGAAATACATATATACTGTATTTAAACTATTTGAAAGGCTAAAAAAGACCATGAGACCAACTCAGCAGGTTCTCAGTCCTTAAAGAAGCCTCTATTGTAGCTGATGGCCTGGATGAGCTTTGCTTGGAACATCTCCTTGCTTTTGTAGACAGGCAGGTAAAGAATGGTGTAACATGTAAAGGCCTCAGGGTAGTGATGTCTGGTGAGTGTTGGAGAGGATTGCACAGTCATCTTTATCTGGTCCATTCCCAGAATGGGGACTCGAGCACTTCCAGTCACAAACACTGAAAACACATGAAAAAAATTCACCAGGCATAATGGTGCTAATCATTGCATATTGCATCTGGAATCAGTTACAGATGTGCCCCATAATGGGTCCTGCATTTGAAGAACTTGAACTGCTCCAACTTTGATTTCTTCATATCAGCAGTCAGTAACTAACTGACTGACTAAATGCAAAACTTACAAAGGAAGTTCTTTTTGTGCTCTGGTGAGAGGTCCTCAAACACCTTCCAGAACCTGATAATGTTGGGATGTCTTGCATGGTACTTCCCTTCATATATTGTGTTCTACAACAAACAGAAAACTGCACATAAGCACATCATTAGAACACTCAAATTTACGTTTGAATAATGATGACACAATAGTCCTGGAGTGCTTTACCTGTCTGAGTTTGTCCCAGTCATAGTCCTCATTCCCCACCATCAGTTCCATCAGCTCTTGGGCCTGAAAGAGCTGCACCACATCCACATCACACACAGTGAAAAAACCTCTCTTGAACTCTACAAAGAGGCTCTCTGCAGACTTGTTTAGTGTGTAATCCACATACATGTTGATGAACTCGTGCCTGTAAGAAAAATGGTTTGAATTACAATATATTCTACTGATGCACTGTGTCCACATCCAGCAAATAAGGACAATGTACCGTAGAATGACTTTTTCACAGCAGTAACTATATATCCATTATTAAAAACAAACCAGTGGGACTATAATAAAACTCACTTGTTATTACTTGTGACAGGCTTTCCTACTTCATGTGGGTCAAGTTCCACTTCTACATCATTCCAAACCACCTGGTATGACAAATAGAGATCTGATGAAATCTTACAGGCAAAGAGTGACCATCTAGTTGAAAGAAGAAACCCAGGAAAATATGTGCCGTTTCATAAAAACGATATGTTAACCATTGCACATCCAGAAACAGCTGTACCCAGCAGCAATAATGTAAAAACCTACCGTGTAGCACATATCCATGTTTTCAACGTCATCATCACTGTAATCCAAAAGGTACTGCAAGCTCCTTGCAACACAACCACATGCTGCATCATTAAATTCAAACTAAACATGAACAAAACACGCCCCTTAATGACTAACAATAACTACTCATTGCATAAAAATCTTTAAAATGTACTGTAGCAAAGGTCAGCCAATGTGTAATAATACTATATAATGACCTATTTTCAAAAAATCTTTAATATCCTTTAATATGAACACAGCTCTGAACACAGAATATTTAGGGGGCACTCCATCATTTAGCAAAGCTCTATGTTTCTTAGGCAAAAGCAAAAACCCACATTATTAGAAGATCCAGGCCTCATAGAAATAACACTGGTAAAGGTACAGTACTAAGATGAATATGGTTACACACACAAATACATAAATTTGCAGACGAGTAAAAAAGTTGCAGAAATTGATCATCAGAACAACACAGCAACATTTTGTAAATTCAAACCCCCAAATGACAGTAGAGATACACTGAAAGGTTGTGAGTTTGTACATTCACACTCCCACATACATACTCACTTTCCAACTACAGGACTGAGCTCTTTCAGGTCCTTCAGTGTGGGCTTTACATTGAGCAGCTTTTTGAACAGGGCCAGGGGGAACGGCAGGTACACTGTGGTGTTGTTGTACAAAGCCAGTCCACACAGAACCCCGAACAGGAAGTACTTCTTCCTTGACATCTTGGGCTATTGACAGCAAACAGAAATGAGAAAAGACTGTAGAGTGTGTGCTACTAGACCAAAGTTGTGGTGGATTTATTGCTATTGCTGTTCATTTGAAAGCTGAGCACACAGCAGCTAAGCTGTAAAAAACAACAGCTGATGGCAACTCTAGTCAACTCTTATTGCCCTTCTATTAATGCCATAAATTACCGTTTCCCTGCAGCTGCTATAATTGATGGAAATATTTAAGAAAAACGGCAAAAATTGCACAACACAAAAAATCCAATTAACTCTTTACCTTCACAGGGAACCAAAGCAAACTTCCTGAATCGTTCTGCATGAACATGCCAAAGTCAGGCATAAACAGGCTCTCAAAGATATGAAGGAAAAAGTCTTTTTTGTTCACAAATGGCTGCTCCAAATCACCCAAAAACTGCACCTGAGAATAAATGAAGGTTTTCTCACTTATTAAAAACAACTTCAAAGGATTAGTCCTTACTGTGCTCATTCATATACAAATATGTAATGTTTTGACATTAAACGACAACAAATAAAAATAAGGAGAAAAAGTTATAAAATGCATTATTACCACAAGTGCCTTTGCAAAGATTTCTGGTTTTGTGCTTTTCAGTTGTTTGAAGGTATCCTTTACCAGTTTCGAACGTCTGACACAGATATTAAATGTCGGATCAACTAGGGGCCCCATGCCATTCACCTGCTAAAATACTCGGCTGTCAGCAAGTAAGACCAACATCACCAAATCATCATATGGAGGATGTCTTTTCACCACTTAGAGCACAACAAAGCACAACAAAGAATATAAGACAGTCAAGATACAGAACTCAATTTAACCATAATTTTACAGAATATTAGTTTAGGATTATATTGTTAACAGAGGTGCAATAAATGTGACAAGCTCTGGGAAATAATGACACTGAGTAAGGTTTACCTTTTGCATTTTCACTATACAGTTGAAGACAAATAGTTTACTCTGCAAATTCAGTACGAATGGAAAGCGGCAAAAAATAACAGGAGTCTTCACTGTATCCTAAGGATGATTAAAAAGAGTACATCTTAGTTTCAAAATGTACATGAAAGTGATATTGTTTTATTTTGCAAAACATAGTTAAATGTCAAATCATATGCAGAGTACATAAAGCAGGTACAGTTCATCCAATTGATGTTTTTCTTCAATGCTTCTCCAATGCAACTTTTAATTGTTTATCTATTTATACAGTAGAGCAATTTTTCCTCCCTCTGTTGAAGGGATTCTGGATAAGTAATTTCCTGAACAGTATTATAGCAGATGTGGGATTTTAAACCTGCAACTTCTGAGTCCAAAGGTAGCAGCTTTAGCCAAGCTCACAGATGCAGCTTATTTGGACTATATGAAGCACAATCTTGGCATATGTCAAGATGTAGCAGGGCAGGATTCTAGTGCTGACCAGAGATACACTCATCAACACACCACAGACGACACAGACCGTCAGTGTTGACACTGTTACAAAACTTCTGATCGCACTCTTCAAATGATATGACTCATAGTCAAATGGTAGATTTTTTTCCTTCTACCACAATCAAAAAGCCAGCAAAGTTATAATACTATAACTGACATCAGCAACCCCGTGATCACATTTTTTAACCTGGTGTTCCAAAGCTCTGCTTTACCTCATTTTGTTTCAGTCGATACCAGAGTATTGCATCTTCCTCAAGAAAGGCAGAAGAAGAGCAAACAACTTCTATGTGGAACTCATTTTCAGGAAGTACATCTTCAGCCCTTTCTCTTGCCTGTGGAACAAGCATGATATTACTGCGTTTTAAATCCAAAAAGCTACCTTGTTTAATAGTAAAATTTTCTGCAATTACATGATACTGCAAATTCTGTCAGACATCATTTGTAACAGGAAAAATATATGAAGTTGAGCTGGAGAAGCACTCCATATAGCTACTGAAGAACTCAAATTGAATTCCTTTATATATAACACCCGGCAGTATTGCTAACAGGTACTAACACCAGATTACCACAAAGATGTATAGACACCTACTTCATATAGGTGCTTTAGGACCTGTAACACTTCTTTCACTGAGGTGTTCAACTTCTTCAGCCATCCATTCAACAGAATGAAGGAGAGAGCACGTTTCCACATGCCAATGTGCTTCTTCACTATGCCCGGCTTCAGTGAGGACCACTGTTCCCCTTTGAAACACAGAAAATGTATAGAAAATGTTATTTTTCAGTGTAATTCCAGTCCCAGAGGCTGTTTGACTGCTTTGTCCCAGGTGTTAAAGTGAACATTATATTTTTTACAGACTCTCCTGTCCAGTGCAATGGACATGTCCTTCAAATTGCCAAAAAAATTGATTAGTAGTAAGAAGGCAGTATTTTATTTACTGTTGATCATGAGATGCATTAAAAATAGATTTGATAAATATGATTAGTTTCTATTCTTAGGGGTTGCGACAGGTGTGTTAACGTATGGTATATAATCTGAATACAGGGTGAATATGGGGAGATGAGGTGGATAATATGATCATACCAAAGTGGTGTGGGGTAAAATGTGATATTTGACCTTTTCTTGGCTAATGAAGGCAGCCTGGAATCTTACATTGGAAAAGCCACTTCAGCTAAATATTCCAATGAATACTTACTAAGATGTTTTATTGAGGCATCAGGAAGCTGAACAATGGCTCTGGCAAGTGGTAGGACAAATGTAAAAATGTGCTGATCCTCATGGAACAAGTGGCATTCGGGTAAGATCAGGAAGATGTCCACTGATATCATGGATTTGGAGGCTGAGAAAATGTTTGTCACCAATGACTGAACAGAAATCTATACAGAAGAAGAAAGGGTCTTGGTGATTAGGTTTTAGGACCATTTTTCTAAATAAGATTAGAGATTCAAAGGAAACAATTTGGCTACTTGTACCAGCTGGTTGAGCCAAAAATTCTCCTGCAGTTGCTGGAAAATCTGTCTTGCAGCATTAAGGTCAACACAAACAGGGTCTGGATTTCCACTGGAAGGTGATTCGCTGGTATCAGGTAATACATGAAAAGCAATTCATTTATACTCTTTTATACACAAAATCTATACAAATCAACAAACTCATAAATGGAAAATAAAGCTTACCTGGCACTACACCTCATAAAACTAGCAACAAGGCTTGAACTTGACAAAAACATCATGGTGATTTCCCTAGTGGACAGTCAAAATATCAACATTATTTTAGTGTGGATTGCCAGAAATAATGTTAACCCATGTTAAAAGCACTGTTAAAGTAAAGAAAATTTTCATTTTATAACTTTTGATCCTTTTGATAGAAGAAATTGATTATCTTGTTATTTATAGTTTAAAGCAGTGAACTGCTGTGGTTGTGACTAGAATGTACACAAATGATAATCAAAACTTTGAACAATATTTAAATCTGAACTGCAGTTTTAATTCAACTCAACCTTTTAATTTCTTCAGCATCTTCACTACTGGGATCCAGTGTAGTCCATGTTTGCAGTTTTCCTCTGTTGATTTTGAAAATCTGACCCCTATGTTCATTAAAACTCTATAAAAGAGTTGCTATTTAATATTCAGTTTGACATGGGATTAACATGCTTATCCTGATGTACAGAAACAATCTGAATTAGACTTTAATGAAACATTCATACTACAGAACTAATAGAAATATGTACTCTTAACATTACATAACTAATCATTATCACATAAATTTTTTTTAGGTGAGCAATGGTGGTAAAAATACAATTTTTAAGCCTGAAGAAATTAAAGGTATTAGTAAAGAATGTGAATCATTACCTCAGCTGGTACAAACTGGATGACACTGGTATTCCTTCCTGATGATATTTTTATGCCTAAAATAGTTCAGAATTAAAACAAGACAAACAAGCAATTTTTTCATCGTTCAATATTGTATAGCTTATGGGATCTTCAGCTTTGAAGGCAAAATTTGCAGGATTTGTTAATTATCACCACCACTGCAGTCTTGCACAAAGGAAAGTAAATCAGTGAAATCCCATGGCAGTGGTTGAGATGTTGAAGATACACCACCTATTAAAAATGAAGATAATTCTTCACACGTCAAAATGCACATGTCAATCTATGGATAAACTTCCAGAGAAACCACTTTCATCAGCAAAAATAATACACACTGGAAAAATAATTTGTTATACTTCAAGTTATCATTCTGTGAAAGCTAGAAAATGGTACGTTTTCCAGAGGAATGCCAGCATCATGCCTTTATATTTCAGCTTTACTGTGCAATTCCTAATTAGACATCAAGCGGAACCACTGGCCTTTGTAATATGGGTTTCATACCAGAATGTTCAGCAGCCCATCCAGAGCTCCATGTGCCAAAAAGCAGCAGTTGTCTGTTGGACATCAGGACCAGGGTGTGGTAGCTGATGAACAGGTTGGGACACAGGAATTATTCACATGTAACTTTTAGTTGAGTATTACATGAAATGGACATAATGTGAAGAGGTGTTGGAGGTGGTCTGGGTGCTTTGACTACCTGCCACATGCTATCTGTGTGGCCCGACCATCCAAACTCTCCACCCTCCTGGGTCTGAGTTCATTCGAGGTGGAGTTGTGTCCAAGTTGCCCATGGCTTCCCTCTCCAAAGGTGAACACACTACCGTCCTGCAAAACCACAGCAAAATGAAGAGATAAACCCTGATGCTCATGTGAAATCCAGCAATCTTCTGTGTCATAACAGACCCTTACCTTGGTGAGAACTGCAGTGTGGGCTTCTCCACAGCTTATGGAGGAAACGCTGAGTGCTCTGAGAGTGGGCACCACACACACATTGAACCTGTCTGTCAATGACCAGAAGACCAGTTTCTGTCATAGAATGAAACTCAGAAGAAGCCATGAAAGCAGCCATTTCAACTGTGTTTTATGATTTCATAGTTGACATCTGAGATTAATACTAAAACTAAACACTTGATGTGATCTGTGAATATGCTGCCATAAATCTGTTGACTGGTGCACCTTTCTCATCCACTCTGCTGAGGCCCAGCTGTCCAGCACCGTTGGCACCACAGCAGTAAACCAGCCCAGAGAGGCTGAGGACAAGGCTGAAATCTCCTCCTGCAGCGATCTGTGTCACTGGCACTCCAACTAGAGACTGGATCTGAGAAGGCACTGGCTGTCTGGAAACTTCTGAGCCAAGGCCTAACTGTCCATGGCTGTTCAGACCCCAAGAATATACTTCACCCCCTATAGGATGGAAAAAAATCCAGAAACTGGTTCATCACATATGATCAAATAACTCCCTGTACCAAAGTATATGCACACAATCACATTTGGCAAAAACTCTGAGTAAGTTTCCCTAAGACTTACAAGTTTTCTCTGTGACACATTAAAAGAACTGAATTAATACATATGAATAAAGAGTATTGTGCTCAGTTATTGAGCTGTTACCAATTGTGAGTGCCAAGGAATGATGATTTCCACATGCAACTTGGACTACTCTTTTGGATACTGAAGGTTTCACAGGTATAGAAATTTCTCTGAAAAAAATTTGGCAGATTTGTAATTAGTTAGCACTTTATTATTGGTGCCAATGGTATATATAACTGAGTTAAAAAATATATATAATATATAAAACATCATATATTTGCTTGTAACTTTGTGTAAAAGGAGTTTGTGTGCTTGGCTTGTTACCTTGGTTTGGTGGCGTGGTTCTCAGAGTTTTTGACTCCCAGCTGCTCCTCGCTGTCCCGCCCCCAGGCAAACACCTTTCCCGACTGACACACAGCCAGGGAATGGTCCCGCCCACAGGCCACACCCACAACACCAACCAGACCCTTAACCAAAGCTGGGAGAGAAGGTATAACATAGTTACTTCATATTTTTATGTTTTTAAGTGCAGTTTATAAATACTGTGTAAATATACCGTAAAATTAAACATAAGATCTCAGTGTAACACCTCCACGCATGAATGACAAAATATGAGTCATCCGAGTGATATGAGGACTCAGTCTGGTAGCAGTTATACAGAAGTTCTGATTTTGAATTTAGTTACTAAATGAAAACCAAAAGCCCAGTGTTGTCACCCAGGAAAGAGGTGAAAAACATTCCCACCTTTCAGATAAAGTGGAACAGGAAGGTGACGTATTAAGATACAACTGCACGTCTGATGTACAACAGCATGTTTCATTCTTATTATGTATTATGACTTTGCATTATTGATAGAATATCATAAATGACTGGTAGCGTCCTTGAAAGGGTTTAGTAAAAACCCAGTAACAATGTAAAAAAAACAAGCAAATTCCAATGAGACACAAGTGGAAGGTGAAGTATCTCCGAGAGAAGCGGTTCACTTTCGTTGTCCGGGACTTCAGACAAAAAACGAAACTGAAAACAGAGTAGAGACGCTCCTCTAAGCGTAACACAACAACATGATAGAAACTGAATCTCTGTAAGAACAGATAGAAAACATGAGTAACCAACAAGACAATAAATGTTTACTGTATACACTGCAGGACTGGTGAGCATCGACTGCCAAAAATTAATACACAAAGTAGATTAAAGTTGTTAGTGTCGTATACATTATCATTATTCCTTATTATTACAGTCGTCCCTCGATATTCGCGGGTTCCACATTCGCGGATTCGCCGTCGATAATTAAATGGGAATTTTTTGGAGATTTGCGGCGTACTGCGAAAAATCGTAAAGAAAACTTTTTTAAAAATTAGTAAGTCATAAATGCATAAAATATATGTATTATTAATCTATTTTATTATTTACTACCATACATACAGAAATTTATTATAAATACAGTAAAGACTTAGGGGAGCCTAGAGTTATTCGCAGTTTTCCGAATTCGCGGGTGTCTTGCGCCCCTAACTCCCGCGATTATCGAGGGAAGACTGTATTATCATTGTTGTTATTATTATTATATTACCCGGTGTTTCTGGGTCCCTGTCTTTTCCTCCCAGCTGTCCCACGGAGTTTCGTCCACACGTCCACACCTGCCCGTCCGCGCTAAGGATCAAGGTGTGCTCTTCCCCGCAGGCCACCTGCAGCACCTGTGCGGGAACCAGAGCCGCTGCCCTGGGTTCCAGCACCGCGCCCCTTGCCGCGGTGTCCTGCAGGTGCTGCGCGAGCTGTCCGCGCGTGTCCTCCCCCCAGCTGTACATCGCTACTGTGACCCGGAGCGGTGCGCGCGCGCCTCTTCAACGCAGGAAACCCAGCCCGCATTTGGCTACTGGCCAAAATTACTTTTACCTGCAGGTTTGTCTGAGGGAATTCCGATAATGTCGAACTTAATATCTCTAAATGACTTGTTCCCTAAATCCTCTGCCTTCAGCGGAACGGTCCGCGCCCGCACATTCAACTCCCAAAACTATCGATTATCTACCAACCGGCCAGCTAAAAGTACCTGTAGATTGAAGACTCCGCCTCTGTTCTAAAAATAGAAGAAACTGAAAAATTCTGAAATTCTTTTTTCCAACTAGGGACATAACAAACCTTTATAATGTAACTAAAGGCAGGTAAAGATTTGAACCTTACTTTTAAATTATCCTTCCAGATTGTGCAGGTTAAATAACACTTGACAAGTTTATCAATTGAGTAGATTTTGCCCCCGATGTTCAGATTATCGGTAGACTGAAGCCTCCCACGATGCTTACAAACGCCAGTGGTGGTGGGGGCTCGTTCTGCATGCACATAGTTCATGTGTGCAACCGTAGAACATACGAAAAGTTACTGGGGGGGTTGGGGTGGTTAAATGGTGTCAAGGCGGACACTATAACAGCTATTTTTCCATCGTTTCCTCGGGCTTCTGGTTAAAATAAAAGTGTAAAATCCTTCCATTTGCCCTTCCTGGATGTAAAAGCCTGTCGCTGCTGTGAATAAATAAACGCTGTTACGGAGTTTACTTCGTTATCGTCACCCGCCAACACTCGCGCTCACGACAATCCTGTTGTTACGTTATTATAATATAGTAAATATAGTATAACTGTTTTGGTCAAATATGGACCTTTCGCTACATTCCAGATCACAGAAACGAGATACCGAGATGCTGGAGCTTTACAGATCCAATTATTTAGGGAACAGTAGCTGTGAATTGTAACGTATGGCGTTTTGTCCAAATTTTAAACTTTTGTAAAATTACATTTGATTTTCTTTGCTTTGAATTTAACTAAACAGCAAGATATTACCGGACAAATTCTCACGAAGAGAACAGTTTAAAAACAGACGCGATCGCGTTCAGGTCCCTGTATCTCATTAGCTGTCGCAGACGGCTCTCAAATTGTGATTGGTGCATAAATTCAGGAGCCTAATAATCTCTTGTATCCTATTCGTTGCGGTAGGTGTCTCTCGCACACTGACTGACTGGCGGGAAGGAATATCAGCTAATTCCTGTATTTCATTGGTTTGTCGCATAGGGCTCTCCTATTATGATTGGTGTAGCGGAAGTTTCCGGAGCCATTTGAGGAGCCATTGATATGACGTACTTCCTGCGGCTGTTCTTATTCATCGACGCAGCTGGTTAACCTATTTCGCATTCCGTTCCAAGAAGGCTGGAATTTTCTGCGGGACGCGGAGCTCTTTGATAACGCTTAAGGTTAGATTATTTTTGCAGTCGTTCTAAGTTCAATCTGATTTATTCCGCAAAGTGTTCCAGGGGTTACACAACTAAAATCCGAACAAAGACGCTTTCTAGTTTTCCCGCTGTTTTTAAAATTTATATCACGAAATATGTTTTTCTTAAATCGTCTCAAAAGTATCTTAAGAATATGCGAATGCGAGTTTGGCGATTCGTGCTCTTTCTAAAAGTTACCGAGAACTTCCAGTTTTGTGTCACTGAAGTGTTAAAGGCCGAAATGCATTCGTGCTGACCGATGTAGTATTTCCATAAAACGACTGGTAATATAATTTAATAGTGATGCCTTTGTGTGCACAGTAATATGTGGCTCATTTTTAAAAAAGTGCATGATTAAAAAACGGTGAAATGACGAGAAAATGGGAGAAAGACCGCTTCTGTGGTCGATGGGCGTGGACCTTTTTTGTCAATAGTCATTTCGTTCAAACCTTCTCTGTTCGTGCAGAAATGAATCTGACCCAAAAAGGGGAGCATTAAACATCCGTGTTTTAAAAATTCAGCATCAGTTTTGTTTTTAGGACTGTGTTTTGCACTTTTCTGTCAACTGGCACCCGCACAGCCGAACCCCGAACCGCAGCAGTGTAATCCGATACTTGTCACGTGCTTTTTTATCGAGGGGAAAAAATGAAAGGTGTAACTCGTGCTTTTTATCCATTTTGCAATAGTTTACCCTTTTATACAGTAGGCTAGTTGTTTGTGTATCATTTTAGAATGAGTACCTCGATCAAGAACAGCACAGTAGAAGCAACTGGTGGAGTTCGAACTCGCAACCTTCCTGTTTCGAAGCCCTGCTAGTTTGCTGCCGCGCTCCTCTGGGGTTAGTGGACAGGTCATCGTTCCTATTTCAGTCTGGTGGGAGGTGCCGGTGGGGTCTGGTCCACAGAAAACATTGGGCTCTCTGTTTTGTGTTTCTGCTGTATTCACTCTGCCCCAGAGTTTTGAGACAAATGCAGACACTGGGGCACTCGGATGTCCATTTTTGAACATTTAGGTAAAGCTGTATGTCTGTCTCCCTTTGCATGGTGTTGGATTTTTTAACGGGTCTTGACACAAACTTTGAAAATTTTGAAAAAGTTCAGGCTCATTGTGAGTCGTGAATTACGTGAAAGCTCCTCTCTGTGACAGTTTCCTTCATGTGCTTCATAATATGTCAATGCACTTATTAGACATTTTTGTGAGGACTACCAGCTATCAAGCACACATCATAATGCAGGTGTTTTTGGGCTAACCTTAAATTTTTATTCAGTTATGAATCCCCACATATATGTTGGGGAAGAGACACGTGACCCACACTGAGTTAATGTCTCTGTCTTCTGATGTTCTGTTCCTTGTTCTTCAGGAAACGGTGATTCTGGGACTTTTTGCTGCATTTTGTGGGGTTTCCGTAAAGTGGACAACAAGCTCGCACCTCTGCCAAGACAGAGATATGTCAGCAGTGACTTTGGTTGGTTTGATCCGCTGTGGAGTGACCCAGGCAAACAGACAGGCCCTCCGGACTGCTGTGGCCCTGCAGGAGAGCCGGCGTCTCCTCCACGGAAACTCGCCTTCCCGCCTCAGTGGCTCTAGGTTTGACCCGGATGGAAGTGGCCGGCCCACCACGTGGGACTCCTTTGGAATTTGGGATGACCGTATCGACGAGCCCATCCTGCTTCCCCCTAGTATTCGATATGGTACCCCTATCCCCAAGGTGAGTCTGTCCAATGTGGGCAGCGCCTCGCAAATCGGCCAACGCAAGGAGAATGAGGACCGCTTTAGGATCTCTGAAGTGACTGACAACATCCTCTACTTTGCTGTCTTTGATGGCCACGGAGGACCGCTGGCAGCTGACTTCTGCCACAAATATATGGAGAAGTACATCAAGTAAGTGCCTGTACGCTGACCTTTGAGTGGTTGACAGTACATTCTCCAGCTTAGAAAATGCAGAGAACTGTACAACAGTATCTTCAGTAACACTGACTACTTCGTTTCCATCCAGACCCTTAAACGTATTTGAAAATGTATTACTTTTGTATGATGATCTGTTTTTCCTTCGGTAGGGATCTAGTTGCTAAGGAGAGTAACTTGGAGCTGGTGTTGTCCAAAACCTTTGTAGAGGTTGACAAAGCTTTGGAGAGACATTTACACTTCTCTGACAATGGTAGGTACCAATAAAGTGTATTTATAGCCATTTTATAGAAATTCAAGGTATTGTGCCGAAGAGATATTTTTCTTGTCTAATTATAAACATGCATAATTTTTAACTGCTATAGTAATCTGATTAATTTTTTATTTTTAGTGCATTTGCTTAATATACATACTGAATGCTTTAGGTTGTAACAAACCTAAGTGACCATGCGCTACAGTCCAGCAGTCCTGTGCTATCCTAGTCCCATAGTAAAAAAGACCCTGTACTTACTGGAGGGAAAGTGTGTCTATTTCTTTGTACAGTTAACACCTTAATGTGGCTCTTTGTGTGTTTTTACAGTTAAACGGGATTCTGGAGCATTTTAGTTTGACTGACTGGAAGTAGACTGTAATTTCATGGAAACATTTTGATGATTTATATAAACTATATCTTTTATAATGTGATTTCACAAAGCATGGTTTTATGTATTATGAAATCTTTTGACATATTATGTATGCTTTTATGTTAATGATCACAAAATAGGACCAGATGATGCCATCATGAGTTATTCAAGACTTTATTAGTACTTGACTGTGCAGTAACCTCTTCAGATATTAGTTTTATCAGTGTTTTTAACAAGAATCAGAAGTATAATAAGCAGTATTATGTTCAGACATGCGACATTTAATCTACAAGTGCATCAGAACTCTTCGTGTGAACAAACTGACAAAATCCATGTATTGATTGGGCATTGCTGAGCAACAACACACCAGTAGACAATACAAGGGCTGCCAATGGAGGTGATGCATCGCTGATCATGAACATGTCAGGTGCAACTCTTTTGTATACATATATTTGGGGGAGTGAAATTGTCTTCTAATTACATGGGATCAGTTTTTATGATCAGGTATCATAGTGGACATAATTCTTTTGTCAACGATCCTGCTAAGAATGTAATTTATGCACCCTAGTCACCCATAACCACTTGGGACTGATCTGGTGCAACTCTAATTTATTCTGAGACTGGTAATTTTGTTTTTCATTGCGACACTGAAAATGGAACATAACACATCTTTGTATCAAAAATGATTGCATTTCTAATGAACTTAGTAAAAGGATTTCCTGTTCTGAGGGGTAATACTGAGTTCTGTGGGAGATTTGATGCTTGTCTCCTCCTTTGGCGGCCCTTTCTATTTGATCTTTGTCTTTTTGATTGACATCAACGTTTTGATGCTGTGTCTGGCCACAGGCCATGCGTGAGATGTCCCATTTGCCTGTGTGTGCATGTTGTTCAGAACAGCTGCTGATCCGGCTGGCTAACTGCCTCTAAAGCCCTGGCGGCCCCCCCCGGGCTCCTTTTGGGTGGGCTTCATTGGAAGGAGAGGGGGCTTGATTTTGCCCCAGGTGGAGGAGTCCAGAGGGTCCTTTCCTGGACTGCTGGAAGGTTCCTCAACTTTTTCTTTCTTCTCGCGCTGTAGTTGAGATGACAGACGTGGGAGTACATGCTAAGTGACTGACTGACTGTTTTTGATGAAACACACCTCCAACTGGTCTCAAGGCTCAATCTGTCGGGGCTTGATAATGTGTTCAATCATTTATCAGTAACATTTAATGTTGCTAGTTAGACATTATTTTGCTAATTTAATTTAGCTTAGCCTTTAGTACAGTTAGCATGAGTCATTGCAAGTGCCTTGATGTAATAAAAAAATAAATGAGTATATAGGATTTTTTGTGCCAAACTATTCTGTTAATGTGTGAGTGTTAAACTTCTAACTGAAATATGAATACACTGACTCCTGGGCTTGCAAGCACAGTTGGGGGGCCAAGAATTGTTTGATACTTTCATCACTCCACTTTCACCCCTCAACCGTTCATGTTAGGAACCTACTAGAGATAAATATATAATTTTTAAATGAGTAGATTCTGTGAAAATCTGTTTTTAACACACTTCTATAAATGTTTGATTATATTTAAACTAATTTCAAATCACTACAAATAAGTTATAGGAAACTAGCCTTTTAGCTAACCAAGTATTAACATGTTAACTGTTCAGAACTTTTTCCCCTCATGACATTTTCTAGCACTATACTGGTGGTGTTACTTACCAGTACTCAAGAACACCAGATAGATACTGTCAACACTAGAGGGGAGTTCAATGAAGATACTCCCTCAGCTACTGTTCTGTTTGAGTGCTCTTTACTGCCATTTAGCCACTCAGCATGTGAGCAGAGGTCATGTTTACTCTCCTGCAAAAATATTTTTTTAGCAAACGTGATGAAAATACAAGAAATAACCCAAGCCCTTTGTGTGCTTGAAAGTTTGAAGAGCTATTATTTGTAATTTCAGGAACCAGAGAGAGAGAAACGGCCTTAGTACGGCCTCTGCTTTATTTTCAGTAATCCTAACTGTAATGAATATTTTAAATAGCATTGTGAAGGCAGTGGGGTTTGATCAAGGCACTTGCAATGGAAGCAGAAAAGATCATTTTACTACAAATGGGCAGTTTTTACCACTGTCTTCTATTGCTACTTCAATCACTCCTCCCATTATCATTCCTCCCCTTTCTGTCAAGAAAGAATAGACTCTTATTGACATCTTGGGCATGAGGGTGGAACATGTGGTTTTCCTTCTGACTTGTTCAGAGATGTAGCTGGTGTGGAATAGTTCTGCGAAAGACGTTTTAAGCAACAGACATCATGGTGTCGCAGTGGAAAGCAGCTCTTGGATGTGTACCCTGCCTCACCCCCTCTGCTTCTAGGATGAGTTCCTGACCTCTCTGACCCTGCATTTAAAAAAAGATGTTGTTGATATGCGTTATGGAGTCATGAACCCCATTTGAGATGTGCAATAAGAGTCTGCTCTTGTATAGCCTTAGTTCTTTTCTCTGCATATTCTTTCTCTTGGCTTCCGTGCATGTTGCCCTATAGCAGTCCTGCCGTTTTACAACAGGGTTGTTCAACGTTGAGTAGAGTTTAGACAGCTGCAGAGTCGTCTGTAGATTTAAATAATGTGGAAAGTGTGAGTCACAAGGCTGGTGTTTACCATGAACAAACCATTGCTGTGCAGTTGGTAGTTTCCAAAAAGATGATGTAGTTAAGAGGAGGTGTAGCCCTGAAGGTCACAGTCTGTTTTCAGCTGCATTCCTAAGTCACTAAAATAATTAAGGATCTCAGCAAATTTCGGTTCCGTGCTAAGCAGTTCTAACTAATATAGATTCAATGTATTGCTTGCAGTGCTTTAACATGAAACATTGATTCCACTAAAACCCTGCAGTAAAACTACTAGTTTGATGATTCAGGCTGCATGTCCATTGTCTTCAGCCCTCGCAGTACAATAGTTCAACATCTCTCTCTGTCTCCCTCCCCCTTCCCCACACTCATGTGCTTCACCCAACTCTGCACACACCACATGTTTCTGTGGTGTGTGAGTGTGTGTGTGTGTGTGTGTACAAAGCAGTAGTATGACACTGCAGCTGGTGGCACCTTGCCACGCATTGGGGAAGGGGTGTGGGGCCATGCCAAACTGTCATCTCCTGCTTGTACCCTACAGCCTCGCTGCTGAACTCGGGCACCACGGCCACTGTGGCTCTGCTTCGTGATGGCATCGAGTTGGTGGTGGCCAGCGTAGGGGACAGCCGTGCTCTTCTCTGTCGCAAGGGCAAGGCCCTCAAGTTGACAGTGGACCACACCCCCGAGAGGAAGGACGAAAAGGAGAGGTGAGGTCACTGTTGTCTTTTGGAGAGAACTCGATGCTGTATTTAAAATATATGTACACGTGTCATAATAAAAATGAATGTTCCCCAGGATCCGGAGGAGTGGGGGCTTTGTGACGTGGAACAGTCTTGGGCAACCACACGTGAATGGAAGGCTCGCCATGACGAGGAGCATTGGCGACTTTGACCTAAAGAAGATGGGGGTCATAGCTGAGCCAGAGACAAAGAGGATGAATGTAAGTCTCTTACTTGCAGCAACAGGCTTTTTCCTCCACCATCACTGTGGCTTTTTACAAACATGTGCTTATATTCTTACTGGTATCAGTGAATTAATAATATATTTCATGTTTGGTTTAATGCACCTCTTTGGTCTGAAAGTTTTCATAGGAAGCGGACCCCCCTCCCCCTTACTGAAATCAGTCTTAAAGAGTTGGCATGTTAATGTGGGAGGGCACAATATGTATGGCGTGTAAAATAAAGACCCTTTGTGGGGAAAAGGATTGGGAACCATTAATCTTGTACACAGCTTTTAAAACTGGGTGACTCAACACCTTGTAGTGTAGCAAGGTGGCTTCGGGGATGTTGCAAAGATCTTTTACTCTAATTTTTACTTACTATAGGTTAGAGTAACATTTCCATTCAGACACTGAAATTTAGAGATTTCTTACTGTATAAATCCACAGGCCAGGTATGTTGTGGTGTCAAGCAAACAATTTGGAAAGTACTGTTCTACAGTATTGTACTACAGCAATGCTCAAAGGTACAATACCAGTGCATAACCTACTGTCATTCCCCATTGCCAAGCATAATGGGAAGTTAACCGGAGCTCTTGGTATGGTTTTTCAGCTACATCACGCCCATGACTCTTTCCTGGCACTGACCACAGATGGGATCAATTTCATCATGAACAGCCAGGAAATCTGTGATGTCATCAATCAGTGCCATGACCCCAGGGAGGCAGCCCAGCTGATCTCTGAGCAGGTGGGTGGTGGGGAGGCAAACTGTAGTTTTATTCTTTCTGGCCACAGTTACCTGTTGTGATGTTTTTAGGTAACGTGTCATCCTCTGACAGGCACTGCAGTATGGCTCGGAGGACAACAGCACCATCGTCGTCGTACCCTTCGGAGCCTGGGGGAAGCACAAAAGCTCCAACATCAGGTTCTCCTTCAGCCGCAGCTTTGTGTCTAGCGGGCGGTGGGCATGAGATAGGGAGGCAGTGGAGGGACTCACAGCCCAGCACCATACACCAAAGATAATGAAAAAGGCTACAATTTGTCAGCAGACAGATGGTTGCGTGGAGGAGATGAAAGAACAACAGGACACGGTCTGTAGACTGCAACTGCTGGACCTGCTGGTGAAGCACATGCTATCACCTTTCTGAGACTCATGCTACAGTACATGAATTCTGAGGGCATTATATATAGGCATGAAGACCATCTGTCCTGCGTGTGTTGGTAGAGTTGAAGATCCCCCCCCCCATTTAAATATACCATGGATGCACAGAACCGACTCAGAAAAAGCTGATGGTAGAAAAACAAACATGCAGTCTGAGATTCCCTGGGTCCACTGTAACTGTCCCCTTTCTTACATTTTACTACGGTTTAAAGTGACACATCCTGGTGTGTAATTGTATCCCATTTTGTGTTTCAACTGCATTACAGGCAACTTTTTTAAACCATGTTTTCAAATGCTTTCCCTAGATTCATTTAACATGTATTATATGTATTTGTACATTTTCTCCTAAAATTAGTATACTGAATTGTAAATATTGTATTTAATCTAGATGTTCTTGAAGCTTTTGGTTATATGCAGTTGTATAAATACCCGGCTTGTGAACCTGTTTTTGGAGCCGTCTTCGCACGTTGTATGATCAAATTCGGAGACGCAGTGTCCTTTGTGTGCCCAGTGACACTGTAGAAGTGCAATGAGATGCAGCGAAGGCCATCCCTCCTATCATTTTAATGCCTCAATATGAATCAGTCACTTGTCATGTTTTCATTTTTCTCACTTTGTGTAAATAACTTATGATGCTGGTTATTCTTCAGTCCTAAGATGTTGCCTGATGCTCCTGACTAGTCCACTGTTTTGCCTTTCTGATTCTAAACCTGCCTACTGTGCCAACAGTTGCTGTCTTCCTATGTGAAAAGATTGTCTGAAGCAGCACAATTTTAACCATTGTTTTATATACTCTGTACATCACATGTCCACAAACCTTCTAGTGCAGTTTTGTATCATCTGTTTGGGAAAGATGTATTGTGGGGAGTCCAAGCGTGTTGTGTATTTGGTTACCGGGGTGTAACTGGCTTACACATTTAATAAAGACTTAATACAACTCTTAAATTCATGATTTGGTCTGGATTAAGTTCATATTTTACTGCTTTTCTGTGGAGTGGAACTGAGGACGTGGAGCGTGAAGTGCTGTGTGGCTCACTGAAGGGCTACTGGTTCAACTAGTGTAGTTCAGTCAAGGAGAAGCATCGCATTTCACATGAATAAGTGGAGTTTCTTTTGCAGCTCCAGTCCCAAGTCCGCCACATTCATGGTTGTAGCGACCTGTCATATACAATGTAGCCGGTAGATGGCGCCTTTATGCTGTCCTTTATACTTATTCGTTATTCAGTAGACACCTTATTTCAAAGCGGCTTACAACGTTACATATTCAACTTTAGATTTACCAAATTATAGAGCAAGGTGTTTTCACTGTATCAAATCACATTAAGTACCTTAACCCAAGGTACTAAATTGGGAAAGGGGGGGGTGGGCCCAATCTCCTTCAGATTACTATACTGTATGGCCCCCTGCATGCAACAGCTAATAAATGATAAAATAAAGTTTCACTGTGGTAGAGTAATGCTTTTACTGAGTTTAATATGCTTTAATGCAAAACATTGAGTGCGCAACAGTCCAACAGCCATGGTGGCGTGTTTACATCCCACAGCACATAACTCAGTAGGTTCAATTTGCACATTTTGGAGGCGTCCAGTCAATAAAAGTGACAGCACACTACCCCACTGCTGTGTCAACTGGATAAATCATTGCAAGCAGCTTCAACATTTAAGCACAATTAATAATATATGTTGAAATATGTAGCAATACAGATTCTGCATTCTGAGGCCTTGTTCTCTAGTAGTCTGTGGGTAAAAAGCTTTGTGATCAATGATATGTATATAACAAGTGTTTGATACTCAATTTTGTATATATTACTGTATATATATGTGCGTATATAAGGACCGTGGGACATTCATTGTCACTTGCAATCTCTCCCCCACGGCAGAGAGACCCCTCAGGGTGGGAGGGCCCTCCAGTTATTGCCCGCAGGGTCCTGACACTCATTCCATACATAGCCCAGCAATTGTTACAGAACCTGTTGTTAAAAAAAAAAAAAAACCCAACCTCTGAGCTCACATACCCATTTAGAAAAAGTGTCGAAAGCCAAACTGAGCCATCGTGTTGATGAAAGAAGGCCACGTTTCTTACCTGCACAGTTACCATTGACATAGCAGGTCACATTACTGCAACGTGTAAAGCCTGTGGAAGGAGGAAGTTATGCAGAGAAACACATAGCTGTACGTTTGAATATGTAACAGAGGCTCCTCCCTCTGGAGGCATCTGAGGAATCAGGCATCTCGCGTGAGAGGACAGCACCATTCCCCAGTGCTCCCGCTCTCCCCCTCTCAAACATGCTCTTACTTTCACGGTGGAAAGCAGAAGATGTTACCGTGCAGGGCTGAGGAACCCTGTGAGGGGTTGTGAGAGGTCAGCAGGGGATGTTGTCAGACAGGTGTCTTGTGCCAGCTACCAGAGGTACGGCCTTCTTCGCAGACAAAAACAGCATTTTATTTCATGCAGGGCTTTTCCTCAAGCCAGTCGTCATAATGGTTCCAGAGGTTTTCAGTAAGAAAATGACAAGAAAAAAAGATCAATATGGGAAAGGTGGGAAAACAAAAGGGAGCAGCTAGATAAAACCCATGAAAAAATGTTAAGTTTCATAAGGAACTTGATGCCAGTGGTGGCTGTGGCCAGATCTTTATAGTATGTGGTACCTTTCCTACACTCAAATCCACATTGCTCTTCTGCACTCTGTTTCTACCTGTATTACTGGTGGTAACAGAAATGCAGTAATGCCACAGTAAAACAGTGTTCAAAAGGTGCCCCAGTTTATTCTGCTTTAACCTGATGCAATTGTCGTTTCCAGTATTACAGTAGGACTGTAAAATTTATTTAAATATGCAAGGTAGAAAAATATGTTCATCTGTTACCAGGGTCAAAAAGACATTCAGATGTAGTGGCATTTTCAGCGTAAACTACTTTTTTAAAGCAACTTCATCTGCAAGATTTATTCCCAGATTCATTCATATTGCATTTTTCCCCATTCGTTTGATTTTTTGACTTTTTTGTTTAGACCCCCAGGAGTTTGCTGGTTTCAAATCGTATTGGTTTCTACTATTACTCTGCCTCCACTGCTGTGAACCGCGTTGTTGCCGTTAAATAATGAAGCCGGGTCACCTGACGCCGCATCCCGAGTCTCAGCGCATCTCCGCTGAAGCGCCGCGGATAAAAGAGGCGGCGGCAGCTCCGCGGGGGGCAGCACAGGCGTCTCGCGCACCTTCTGCAGCACCAGCAGTCCGTCCTCCTCCCTGCAGCGCAGACACCGCGAGGTAATTTTCACGTTACCATGTATTTCTTCAGCAAAACGTTCACATCCGTGGAAGATGAAATAAAGAGCGCTGTACTTCGTTTTATTCCGCTCTCACATCTTATTTTGCCTTATTTTCTAGAAAGACTGCGAGTTACGTTGTTTTGTTTAATGTAACTTACTATCTGCTCTGTACATTTAAGTCCAAACCTGAATACTGTAACTTGGATGTAACGGTTAGTTTTATTAAAAAACCTATAGGATTTGTTTGTAGAAAAATTACACGTTGCATGGAGACCCCCCCCCAGCTTTGTAATGTATTAATAAAGTATCTAATTAACGGAATTATTATTATTATTGCTGATGCATCTACCCGATACGGTTTTTTTTTTTTTTTTTTAAATAAATAAACCCCAGAGAGCCGAGATGAGAATACAGCCTCAATACAGCGCAGCTCTACACAACTGCTCGGTTCCCGACTTTATAAACGCTTTAATGAATTAATTAGCATATTTAATTATTATTATTATTATTATTATTATTATTATTTGGGTCAGGTGAGGAATTCTATTAAAGCGCTCGGAGGATCTAATATATCGTGGCTGCAGCAAATAAGTAACTTCGACCTGTTTTAGACTGAGATAACGGTTGTTTTAGCTGTTATGGTCTTTAAAGGGGTTGTTTAAATATGGAAAAAATAATTTATTTGAATCTGACGGTGATGCTCCGTGTGGCAGTTTCCTTACTAACCAATATTACTAAACGTTCAGAGTTCCCCACACGAAGAGGTGAATCAATATCACCTGGTATTTTTATTCAGTGTCTTCAGTGTCATTCATATATTAAAGTGGCAGTTTTTTTTGTTTTTTGAGAGTGTATTCAGCACTGGCCCCTTTCTGTCTAGAAAATAATATTGGTTGTGTCTTATATGAAGTTGTAACTTTGTAAAACCAAATGCTTGAGAATTCATTGGAGACCCTTCAGACTACGCATTAAAATCACAAGAATGCTATATTGTTTTTTTGCAAACTGTCATCAATGCAGGTCCAAACAAATGTCCATATGTACATGCAACAGTGCAAAGGAAGCCCCCAAACTCTCTTGTCTGACTGGTGAACGTTTCTCATCCCTAGGGGGGAGGATCCTACAGGATGACTGAAAACATGAGTCCCATCAACATGCCCATGGTGGAGGACCCCAGCACCAATGGCGTACACCCACCAAGGCTGATCGCCACCACAGGGTTATCGTGTGGAGCCACCGTCAGCTTCCACAACATCCAGTACAGGGTGGAGATGAAGAAGGGGCCAGCGTGCAAAAGGCAGATCATCACCAAAGATATCTTGGTTGATCTCAAGTAAGTGGCAGTTAGTTTTCCTTGCTGGAATAAAGCAGCAGAACCAGTGACCAGTCTGGCTGTGCTGGAGTAGAAATTGCTTTTGCATAAGGTCAGCAGTTCTAGAGTTCAGTAAAATGTGAAAATGTGCTATATCATTGCACCACTTTGAATTGAAAAAGGAAATGGGCTGTTGACCTATAAGCTGCAAAGTTTTGTGCATTTAATTTTTTTACATGCCATTCTCAGTTGCTTAATTTTGAAATTCTGTTCACTGGGAGGTTTTGTGTGTGTGTGTGTGTGTGTGTGTGTGTGTGTGTGTGTGTGTGTGTGTGTGTGTGTGTGTGCGCAGTTTATTTTATTTATTGTGCAAAAAAGCTGCCCACCCCTGTTCCTTTGGATGTTGCATTTCATTCTTTAAGTCATCACAGGTATTATATATAAATCATGGATAGAAACAATACAGCCTACAAATATATACCATATACAAACAGAAAAAAACCAAATACTTGCAAAGGGTTCATTAGTTTTCTGCATGAATTAGTCATAAAATGTGGACTGGTCTTCATCTAAGTTACAATAATAGACAAACAGATTTTGCTTAAAGTGAAAACTCACAAACAACTGTACTTTTCATGTCTTTACTGAACGCACTGTTTAATCACAGTCCAAGCTGGGAAAATTTGTGGAACCCAAGTATTTAATAACTGGTAGGAACTCTTGAATTCAAAAAATTCTAGAGAACTTTTGAATTGTTCATTGACTGTAAGCGTTCGGGCCCTGAGGTAGCAAAGCAGCCCAAACCATGATGCTCCTTCCACCGTGTTTGTGCCCTTTTCTCTCCAAGCATAACAAACAGTGGGCATTTTCGGCAAAACGTTCAACTTTTGTCTCATCTGTCTAGAGAACCTTGTTTCAGAAGCCTTATGGACTATCCAGGTGGTCTTTTGCAAACTTGACACATCCATCAATGTTTTGTTTTTTTTTTTTTTTTTTTTTTGGTGTGGAATTCATTCCTCCAGAGGTTCACATACATTTTTGATCCCAGACTGTGGTTGTTTAAATGGTGTGTTCAGTACTGACAAGTACAATTATTTGTTTCTCATTACATTGAGCACCGTATGTTTGTTTATTATCGTGCCTTAGATGAAGATCAGGTCACATCTGCAGGTAACTGCAAGGGGTTCACAAACTTTTTATTGTAACTATGTGCTCCCAAGTAACTGAAAAGAAGACACAGTGAAATAATGCAAACAGTTAAAGAAATATCTCATACGCTATGTACATTATGTTTGAGAATAAACAAAACTGTTCTCTTAACTGAAAATAAAGCATTTTGTAAGTATTGTTTAAAAGGTTTTAAGAAGCATTGAGCAGGAGTAAAATGCTGGTGACTAAGGCTCACAGTGTCAAACTAGTATTATTTGAATGCCTTATATGATAAAAAAAGATGCTCCTTGCATCATAAACAGGTGTTGTTTTTAATGGCTAGCTTTGTTCCAATACTGTTGGGGTTATTGTCTTATTATATTTAAAAATTACGCAATTATTTCGGCTGAATGCACGCATCACAGTCCTGTAACTGCACCACAGTTGTCACACCGGCAGAGAAAAGGTCACAGTTTTTTACACCCATGGCATTAAATCCAGGTGACAGTTCCCAGGAAATAATGCATTTCAAACAATCCATTTCGTCTTGAGCCTTACGATTTTAAACATGGATCCTATAAAAAAGAGCAACAGGGGCCTGAGTTATAGACACGATGTGTGCTGAGCCTTTCTTCGATTCGTAATTACAGGTTTCAACATTTTAAGCACAATTTAACTGCAGATATTAACTTATCACAGCAAAATTCAAGGTACAAAACCGACTGACCGTAGTGTAGCAAAGTCATGTGGGCCATTTATCTATTGCTTTGTTCACAAGTGCACAAGGTTTACCTGTCTGACCTGTTCAGCATTTCAATAATAATCTGGTTGAATAAGTATGAATGTGTCCTTACCATGACTCATTCTGGTTTCTTTATGAAATGTATGTGACTAAACAGCTTTCGTGACACAGAGACAAACAGCGGCATGCCTTTAACAGCTAATTCCGCACACCTCGGTTAGGTAACATTTTACGGACCGTCGTCAGCACAGGCATCACGAGGTGCTCATCTCCTCCGCACCTGCTGCGCTGCTCCTGTTCCTTTGGTGCTCAGAGTCGTGAGGATGGCACCGCTTGTTGACACTTTCCTATTTTTATGTGCAGAGAAATGCGAAAGAGAGTCCTAAAATTATTTATAAATTTTGTTTATTTGTCTGAGTTGTTTCTCCACTGCTTACACATTTGTATAGCTGGGCATTTTTTTAATTTTACAAAGAGAAAAACCTACTGACCAACACAGAGGAAACACCACCATATATATGGGGTTCCGTTACACGCAGAAACAATCCCCAACCCTACCGACCACCACCAGCATAAACATACTAACACTTAACTTAAAAATAAATGAAAGATTTTAAAAAAGAGCCATGAAGTGAATGGTACATAGATAAGCCAAACATAAATACAGTCATTCAGAGGGAGAAGGGAATTCTGGGTTGTAGTGGAAAGAAGCTGGGTCATTCTTACTTTTACTCCAGAAGAAGGTGAGATTTGAGAGATTTGAGATTTCCTTGCACGTCCTTTGAGTGCAAGTGCAAGGTGGCAGTTCTGATCATCTTGGCCCCTTACTTGCTGCTGTAAATGCAAATGTGAATGATAAAAACATATTTTTCAAATATTTTCATATTTGAAAACAGTTGAGCAGTATTTACTGCAGACTCCTACACGCTCTGCTGACTTTCATGTGCTGTAAATTGTGTTCTTGTTGGTTTACATTTAAATCTTGGTCTAACTTTGCAGTGGAATCATGGCACCAGGGTTAAACGCAATCTTGGGACCAACAGGAGGTGGAAAATCTTCGTAAGTACGGGGTGATAAAATGGATCGTGGAACTATTTCCCACGTAACCTTTCACAAAGTGACACCAGACCATACACAGTCCTCACTAATCTGCTGTCTCGACATCTTGACCTTCCTGCTGCTCCATCCACCGCTTCTCGTCCCTTTGGCGTCTCCAGGTTCCTGGATGTGTTGGCAGCTAGGAAAGACCCGTCTGGGCTGTCAGGGGAGGTGCTTATCAACGGTGCCCCCCAGCCACCCAATTTCAAGTGCCTCTCCGGCTATGTCGTCCAGGTCTGAGCCTTAACTAAAGAATCCACTTTTATTTTATCTTTTTTTTTTTTTTTGGCTTGATTTTGGAGAAGGGGAGACCTAAATGGTTGGAGCTGCATTGGAAGGTAAATTTTAAAACTTATCCTAAACGTGTCGTACGATGAGGAAATTATGGAAAAGTAATAATGTGCTCTGCAGTGTTTTATTTTTGGTCCTGTGCCTCATTTGGTTTCACTTTAGCTGGAGGAGGTGGATCTTTTGAATCCAACATGGCAGCTCTAACCTCCGTGGCTGATGCAAATACAAATTTAGATCTTAGAAACAATAGGTTTAAAAATTGTGAAGCAGAATTTGCACCAGATTATCCTATATGCTGCGATGGCACCCAACTACTGTTAAATTTATCCTCAATGTATCTAAAGGTAGCTAAACTGTGATGGACTGGTGTTCCATTCATTCTTAGATTAGTTTATGGACCGCCATAATGGATTGATGGATGGATAGAAGAAATGAAATATTTTCTTACCCTTATATAAGCGAAGAGCTCAGTCTGGCCAGCAGAGCCAAACACATCTGCAGGGACCAGCCAGTTATGGCTGTTAGACTTTACTACCAGGGAGCCTCAAAAAGACCAAGCCAAGTCTCCTGAGAAGTAGACAGGTTCCCACGTTTTCCCTCCACTGACGGTGGCATTTCTATGATGTAATTTTTTTTTCTCATTTCTGGCTGGTTGCCGCACAAAGAGCTGTTTATGATTCACCTTGGTTCTTTATTTGTCCATTGGATTTAATGAACAAATTTTAAAAAATTAAAAACCGGCCCCCACCCCCACACAGTTTTCCCGATGTCTAATCTGACCCCAAGCTAGTGACATGTAAGTTGGTTGGTTTGTTGTTCCGTTGACGCTCCAACTCTTCAGCATGCTGACTGTGTGCTGCATCGTTCTCCTCCAGGATGACGTGGTAATGGGCACGCTGACCGTAAGGGAGAACCTCCGCTTCTCTGCTGCCCTGCGTCTCCCAAGCTCCGTGAGCCAGAAGGAGAAGGACGCTCGTGTGGGGAATCTCATCAAGGAGCTAGGTCTCACCAAAGTGGCAGACTCTAAGGTAACCAACTGGGGAGATGTTGGATGGATCTCATCTGGAAGAGATTTTTAATTGTCGTGGCTCTTTGCAGGTGGGAACCCAGATGATCCGGGGTATTTCGGGAGGTGAACGGAAGAGGACTGCAATTGGGATGGAGCTCATCATGGAACCTTCTGTACTGTTCCTCGATGAGCCAACTACAGGCCTGGATGCCAGCACTGCCAATTCTGTTCTGCTGCTCCTAAAGAGGTGCTGTTCTTCACTCACCTGATCAATGTGAACCAGTCAGTCATCCATATCAGCAAATCTTCATTGATTCGTTTATTGAGCTACTTAACACTGAGCGTTACACATTGATCAGTTGTTTTTAGCATTTTGCTTCGCAGATTTATTTGACACTTTGTGCAGCCCAAGACATGGCTTGTCAACGAGCGGAAAATCGTAGCGAGTGCATATCTATGAATTCTTCAGAGAGACGCTGCAAGGAACAGTTTTGACAAGCCCAGTAACAATACTTGGATGTCTCCAAGAATGAGTAAAATCAGGTTCTTCTCCCCCCTTTAGAATGGCCAATCAAGGGCGCACAATTATCATGTCCATTCATCAACCACGGTACTCCATCTACCGCCTGTTTGACTCTCTGACTCTGCTGGTCAGCGGCAAGCAGGTTTATCATGGCCCAGCTCAGAGCGCCCTGGACTACTTTGCCAATATTGGTGTGTATTGAATCAACTGCATGCCTCACATACCAGACCTCTTGTGGTTTTTGGTAAAGACTTGAAAAAAGCTCATTTTGTTGAATTTCAAACATTAGGGTATGCATGTGAGGCCCACAACAACCCAGCTGACTTCTTTTTGGACGTCATCAATGGTGATTCCACAGCATTTGCTTTGGCCAAGATACAAAACTCTGAAGGTATTTTTACAGTTCACCTACATGCTTTTGCTCTCTTCTTCTCCTTGTTTAAGTTTTATATTCTTCATAATGTTCATGCATCATGTGTGATTTGGGTTGGCTTTGAAAGGCACTGCAATGTTGTGGTCAAGGCACCACAGATGTTGTTTGTTTCACATCAGAATGCATTTTGATGGCTTTCTGCTTGGGTTGGGTTCATTTCTCCCAGAGCTGGACTTTGAGCAGGAGAGTAGGTCACGGAAATCCACTGAGGAGCATCTGGTAGAGGAGTACAGAAAGTGTGCCCACTACCGGGAGACCAAGGCAGCACTTGACAACATCATGCAGGGCAGAGATTACACCAGAAAGCCCAAATCACGTACGGTCACCTACAACAGCTCCTTCTTCCATCAGCTCCACTGGGTGCTCAAAAGAACGTTCCGGAACCTCGTGCTGAATCCCCAGACCTCCATCGCTCAGGTAACCTTCCTCGTGGTCAATATTTTTATTTTTTGCTAATTGGCTGGTTGACATAGTGGTGAATTTCTGCCTGGACGTTTTCGAGATCATCCCAGCAGAAGAAGCTGCTACTTGACGCACAACAATTGCAATTCGCCATAAATATTTCCAATTTCAGCTATATGAACAGGAACAAGACCGTTTAACCACAGTGCAGTCACCTACATGCTGTCAGTTTGTCTACATTACAGCTGCTGAAAATCTGCATACCGTTGACTGGATTATTAAACGGGACCAAAACGCTTTTAACTGTTTAGCCGACTGCTGGAATGATTTCACTTTCTGTTCAAACATGGCAAGAAATGGTTTCTGGATTCTGTCCCTAATGACCTTATGACTTGACTTACCCAAGTAAATGACTTTAGGGTAATCTGTATTTTAATTACGGAGGTCCCTAACTCTGCGATCCGCTTTGTACTGGGAAATTTCACGCGCTTATTAGTGACTCAAGTGTGACACAATGTCATCAAACGTATTCGCTTTGAGAATTATTAACTGCTAATCACCCCCAAATAAAGCTTAACAGCCCCGGTCTTTATTAAAGAGCTTTTGTGGCTGTTGTGACCTTGTACTTGCCTCCCTCCCAGCAGGATTTAAAGTGATATCATGTCTTTCTAAATCTAGGCAATTCTAAAGCTCTTAGCTGTAGTGAAGCCCATCACATGATGGTGTCACGACTCCGGCTGCACTTCACATGAAGAGATGTCGGCAATTAGGTGAAAAGGGCTCAACCTTATTGGCTTAGCCTATCACCCTGGGAACGGCAGCTGGGCCAGACCGTAAGATTAAAGCAAGTCTCGTTCTTTGCAAGGGGACCGGAGCGCACAAAATCTCGAAAGAGTGAAAGCAGTCCAATGTAACAGCAGCTTATCGCTAAACATCCCAGGATGCAGCTTCCTAGATGACTGCATGAGGCCTGAGGGGTTTGGTGACAGACAATGGCACTCAGCTCTACTTTTCTATCCGATTTAAGTTCTCGGCCACATTATCACCAGCTTAACTGTGTACTTTGTAGCTTGTGATATTCTTGGTATTGATATGTTGTCACAACTGTTCTTGATACTTGCATCTCTCTCTTCAGGTTGCAGTCAGCACTCTCCTGGCTCTCATAGTAGGAGCTATATTCTTTGGGGTTAAATACGACCAGAGTGGGATCCAGAACAGGTGCGTATGTAGTTATTACATTCCCTCAATCCGTTTGATGGGGAAGTCCAGATATAGGTATGAAGGACCACAGATAGACAATCATGAAGGGAACGTGATGACTTTTTCAAAACCTTGTTTATTCTCGTACACCTTTAATACAGCAGGCATACAAGGGAGCCTGAAATGAAAATTCTCAGGTCCATGGTGTGCAAAACAGGGGAAAGAAAACTTGGAGAAACAATAATGAAGTATAGTACAAGTATAGACAGATGAAAGGTGAAAAAATTGATATATAAAAGATGTAAAAAAAAATACAAAGAACAAAACGTGTGTGTGTGTGTGTGTGTGTGTGTGTGTGTGTGTGTGTGTTTAAAAAAAATCCATTCTCACCCAGTTTTCCCCTGTGGGTGGTAACTTTCCTAAGACTTGGGCCTCCTACCAGAGGCCTGGGAATTTGAGGGTACAGCACAGTATTGTTGCTGTTCTTAGGATTCTGGACTTAGACCAGTGTTGTCATACCTGGGATCTGATGGAGCCAGTGTTCCAGCTTGGGGGTCACAGCCTTAGGTGCACTTATCACCATTAGGACTACCTTGATTTTCACCTTCCACATTCTCTCCAGTTCCTCTTTCAAGCCCTGGTATTTCTCTAGCTTCTCATGTTTTTTCTTCCTGATAGATTGAGGAATCTCAGACTTAGCATACAGCTTGATGTCCTCCATGTACAGGAGGTGGCTGATGGTAGCTTCCCTCTTGAACCTGTATCTATAACCACTCTTACTAATAATCTGGCTGAGGGGGTTCAGGCTTATGCAAAACAGCAGTGAAGATGCTGCATCTCCTTTGTATAAACCACACTTTATGGTCACCTGGGGAATTGTCTTTGAGTCGGTTTCTAATGTTGTCCCCCAGTGGTCCCTTGAGTTCTTGATGAAGGTTATTAGCATCGTACTGATCTTGTACAGAGGTAGGCTTTCCTGTACCCACTTGTGAGGCATTCAGTATTATGTTTTCTTGTAATTAATGCAGGCAATGCTAAAACTAGTCTGACTGGTTTTGGAATCTTGGTAGACAACTCTGTCTACCAGTAACTGGTCCTTTGAGCCTCTGGTGTTGTTTCCAGTCCCTTTCTCTGCAGGGCTCATGTACTTACACGTGCGTTCAGATGGAAGTAGTTGGTAGTTGGATGATGCTTTTCCCGTAGCGGGGTCTTTCATAAACAGCACTTTCCTTCCTTGGGTTCACCAGTCAGGGTGGGCACCTGTTGTTAGCAGTTGGTTCATTTCTGTAACTAGGCAGGTAGGCAGAACTGTGTTTCTTTAGCCAGTAGGCATGGATCATAGTCAGGCCCTGGTGCTGTCCAGTTCTTGAGGTCTGTGACCCATTGTTGGACATCTGCTGTTGTGATGGTGATTGGTTCCTGCTCGGGGAGACTGTGGCACTTTGTTCTCAGGTCTCTTTTCCACAGTGCACTGCTGTTGTGTGATGATTCCTTCTCCCAGGTGCTTTTCCAATGTTGGACCTTTCCAAAAGTCTGTTTAAACATTCCAGACAGCTTTTGTTTTCTAATTATAGACTTCCTAGATTGGAAAACTGATGTTCACTCAAGGTTCTTCACCCTCACCAAACAGAGCAACAGTGACACCCCCCAACCCCCCAGTACCAAGACTACTAGTACTACTAGCATTGTCCGCAAGAATCATCATGCTTTAACATTTTAACACACACCATTTCGTCTGGGTGCTCCTGTTTCCACCACAAAGTTCAAAGATATGTATTTCAGGTGTAGTGAAAGTGTGTGACTCCCCTGTTGATGGACTGGCTTCCTGTCCAAGGTGCACCTCAAACCTCATGTTTCTGAGATAGGCTCTTGAACACCACCATCTTGCATTGGACAAGAGGGAAGAATATTTCCAGTTTGTATTACTCTTACATTTAAAAAAAAATCTACTGCATAGTTACTCTTTTGATTTAATGTGACAAATGAGTGCGATAAAAAGGGACTAGTTATTCCCTTTCCAGCAAGTCCTACTTAAATTAGTGGCTGATTTTAAACTGAAACGCCACATATCGTGACTGTCTAATTCATTTTCAGAAACCACGTATCTTGCTTCAGTCCTAATAATGGCTTAAATGAAGGTGTGAAGAGGAGATGTAGAGACACCCTGTCTGTGAGGTGTATTATCTGATTTATTGGTTTTAATATCCATTGCTGATGTTGCAGAATGGGAGCACTCTTCTTCATTACAACAAACCAGTGCTTCAGCACTGTGTCGGCTGCGGAGCTCTTCATCACGGAGAGGAAGCTCTTTGTGTGAGTACTCGTGTCACTGTGTGGACTGCACACACTAGGTGTGGTTTTTTATTATTGTCTGTCACTGGAATGTACTACTGTTCAAGTATGGTAGCAGGAGATTGGTGGAGCTACGTATTTATTTCTGATGCAGACTCAGGTGTGATCCTTATTAAATTAATAAATAAGTACAGTCTTACCGTATTATTGTGCCCCCATTATCTGGCCAGCCGTGCATCACACCACTAAGCTGTGGCAAAAACATTTCTCGCTGTACACTGCCTGTCTTCCTTACTATGTATGGAATGTGTCACCACCTATACAATTCTATCCCATTAAGGCGCCACTCACAGCTAAAGCCGCCTTTGATGCCACGGTAATGATCGGATGTAGGTCACTGTCTTCCGGCTCACCCACCTCCACCCACTGCTGCTCAAGTGTCATACAGTCACGCTGTCGATGTTCCGCTGCATTAGGCAGAGTTCTAAGTCTGTCTTATTTCTTACCGTTTTGAGCTAAATGTAAGGAAAACTTGAGTTGTTAAGTTGCCGACCTTGTCTCTCGTGAAAAAATTTATGCTGAACAAATGTAGGCGACATAACAGGGTAAGACTGAACATTCGAGAGTGTTGGCTTTATTACTCTTTCCCACTTGATGAAAAGGCGGATAAATCGCCTGCAACCGAATTTGATATTTGGTCATGTATGTGATAAAATTCTCTGCTCCCCCGCAGGCATGAATACATCAGTGGATATTACCGGATTTCGGTGTACTTCTTGTCCAAGATAATGTCGGATATATTGACCATGCGAACCATTCCCACTGTAATCTTCAGTTGCGTGGTTTACTTCATGATCGGTAGGTCACACCTGTTACATCAGCAATGATGGGATGGTCACAGTGAGTAAAGCATCTATATGTCAACACTTTATTATTGCCCTGAAGAGTTAGAGGATCATTGTGCTGCTGTGTCTCTGCAGGACTGAAGAAAACAGCAGCTGCATTCTTCATCTTCACATTCACTGTGATGATGGTGGCCTATACGGCCACAGCAATGACCATGGCCATTTCTGCTGACCAGACTGTAGTGGCCCTGGCCAACCTCTTCATGACTATCGCCTTTGTATTCATGATGGTGAAATAAATTGTTTTGCTCAGATCAGCTCAATTCCTGATATTTACCAAAGAAATGTTAAAATAATTATTAAAACATTAAGATGCCCGTCTAAGTCGTGAACTGGTTTCCAGATTTTCTCAGGCCTTTTGGTGAACCTACCCAGCGTGATGAACTGGTTGGCTTGGCTGAAGTATTTCAGTATTCCTCGCTACGGTTTAGCAGTAAGCATGTACAGCAGTTCTTCAAACATTAACACAAGTCCATCTTTGGCAACATTTGTCGATCGCAATAAATCACAGACCCTGAGATGCTCCTCCTCTTGTCAGGCTGTGGAGATCAACGAGTTTACCGGCCTGTATTTCTGCGAGAACCTCACCTTCACCAAGTCTCAGCCGCCCAACTGCAGTGTGACGCCCGCCACAGTTATGTAAGCAGCTCTCACGTCTTGGTGATATTTTTCTTGGAGAACAGGACTGTGGACATGTAACTGCAGAAGACGTGGAAAAGTTGCAGCAGCGCCACCTGCTGGACGTTTTTAGTAGTTTCTGAAAACCCTTCTTTTATTCAGTTGGTTTGCGCCACCTGTTGGCCATTTTTTATTACACGGTCCCAACATCAATTACAATATTATCAGAATTCTGGAAAAGCTCCTAAGTGCTCTCATGGTGTTTCTTTTAAGACTGATTTGTGTGGATTTGTCAGGAATCAGCAGACAGACATCCTTGGCCACAGAGAGAACTCTTGACATGGCTCCCCATTTTCTTGCAGCTGCACAGGCGAACAGTTCCTGACCTACCAGGGCATTGAATACACAACCTGGGCACTGTGGCAGAATCACGTTGCCCTGGCTGTGATGGGTATCATTTTCCTCATCATTGCTTACTTGAAACTGCGCTTTATCAAGAAGTTCACCTAAGCAGGAACATCCTGCCTCCACCTCTGTTGGCCGTGGTATTGCGTGGATAATACCGTGGTAGATGGTCAAAATGGACTGGCTTCTTCAAACACTCAGCCACACCTGCTTGAAAGTAATCCAGTTTGCACACAATTCTCTACATAAATGTAAATTGAGCTATTGAAGTAATCTCATACTTTTTATAGCTTTAATTGGCTTAACTTTTGTACTAATTCGATTTTTTCAGGATACCGACTAATAAAGGCTTCATATGTCATTCCAACTTGGTTTACAATTAATACGTGTTATTAAATGATTATTTCTGTAAACTAGAATGGTAAACCTTACATTGGGGTACATAATTATTGCAGTTTTTGTTATTGTTTGTATCCCATTCTTTGTAATAAAAGACTGGTTAAAATTGATCCATCCACCCTCTGTGCCTGCTGCTATTTCATGTGTAGGACTTGGTCACAAGAACATTTAAGTTTGTGTGATTAGGAAATCTTGTTTTTCTCCAAAAAACATAAAAGTTCAACGTACAGCAATCTGTTAGCATCCAAGCTCTGTATCTGATTTTGTCCTATAATTGTTCTTAAAAATTAATACCTAAATGGAAACATTTGCACCCTCTTGCCTCCTCCACACAGGAAAGCTCACAAGCCCCTCTTCTTTGCTTCATTTCATAACCCAGTAAAAGGTATTAGCCTTGTTTGTTCAAATTATCTGTTAATTTCATTTTTTTTATAAACCTATGTATTTGAATGCTGGTGGCAGCACTAACATGCTAATTTTCCTGTACTGTACATACTGTTCCATGCATTTATAAACATGCAAATTAATGACATTTCTTTGAAAATTTAGGTACCTGGTGTGTAGGGTGTTATCAGTTATACAGGTGTTTCCACATGGGCTGTTTTCCCCTGAAAATTAAAATAATGGGAAATTGGCATTCTGTATCCGATATCTCAGTATCTCTTTTTCCGGGATGAATTAGATTTGTACACCAAGGAATTACTGTTTTACCACCTTCATCTTAATCCTGACACCTAATCTGGTATCCTTCATATTAAATATTAACCATGTTTCTTACACATAAGATGTTTGTTCACTTTTACTTCATTTTAAACTTTAATAGTTCTGCACCAAAGGTAAAAAAGACTACAAAATACTGTACAGTACAGTAAGAGTCAAACATACATGGGTTTCCCATGAAACTATCTGCACTCCAAATTGAAGTTTGTTAAATTGTCTCATGCATAAATCATTACAGAGTAATTTAAGATGGTGGTAAATATGGCAGAAAGTGCCACACTTAAAATCTGCACTACAGAAAAGAAGCAAAGGAGCAACTTTGTATTGGAAAAGCCAAGTGGAATATGGTACACAGTCCCAAAGGCTTTCTTCTGAAAGTTACTGGTGATATGACTAACATAGTACCTCAATCAGTGCTCTAGATATTGAAATATGTCATTAATACAGTATATTGTATAAATGGTGCCTAAAAATTGTGCAGATGCAACATAATATGAAACAGGTACCTTTAACAATAGCAAATATACACAGAAAACACTCTATTCTATGGGTAAGCAATATCAAATTTTTTAAAAATTTCAAAGTGTTTTAAATTTGTTTAAATATTGTAAATTATGATAAATTACTCAGAGGGCTATAATAAAACAGGGCTATACAAGGTAGAGCTAATTGAGGTATTACTGTTTAGACCTCCAGAACATCAGGTGCATTCATCTGGTCAGAAATGGTGTCATAAATCATTTAACAAGCTCTGCTTGCATTCATTGAGAAGCTTAGGCTCTATAAAGTAGCATCAGTACAAATCATAAAGCATATATACTTTCATATAGATTAGCTTTTAAAAACACCTTGTGTTTTGCAAAATCTGTGTGAGCTCTATGTATTTTTTTTAAACAATGAATTTGGCTATTTGCAGATTTCATGCTGGCATAACAATAGTATTATGGACCCTGCTAAACACCAGCCTAATTCAGTGCAATACTATAAAATGCTTCATTTATGGAATAATTAGTTATTAAAAGCATTTAAGTTGGTTGTGACAATATTATCAGTGATAACATTTCCAATGATAAGTAATGCACAGGAGTATGACATAAAGTGTGCTGAGATTACATGGTAACACAGAAACACTGAATTATGATAATATACATACAGGGAACTGCTGCCTCATTTTTGTTCTACACTTTGTTGTTCTTCAGGCTGATTGTACAATCCATAGTAATACGATCTTTTTTCTTTAAATCCAAATGTTTTGAACAAATTATATTCTTCTGGAACTTTGCACCTCTGAAACTCTGCACCAGGTGTTCTCAGGTGCAACAGGTGATCACTATGGCGACAGTGGTATGGGAGGGTCTCACAGGTGGCTCCCATTGTTGGCTCCGGAGTCCAGACCCTCGGTGGACTGAGATGAAGAGGGACGGGAGCTGCGGGGCCTAGAGTGCCCCCCAGTGGCCAGCTGAGTGCTCTGCTGGTGGCCCATCTGTGACACTGTGTCGTCTGACTCCCAGCGCTCAAGCTCCTCGCGAACCAGTCGCTCCATGAGCTCCCGGTGCACCTCGCTGTCCCTCCCTGCCCGCTCGTCCTGCAGCCGGAGAGAAAACAGTGAGAAAAATCTAAAATCAAACATCTGTACGATCTTAGCTTTTCGTCCAATGAGTTCCAAAATCCCTTCTGAAATTTACTCAAGGCTCCTGAACCATCTCTTTTGGACCTACTTTTCTCCCAATCAGTCAACAGCTATGGAAATCTGCATCACAGCTTCTGCTAAAATGGTTCCTATTTGACTCGGTTCTGTATGCAGCCACTCATGCAAAGACAAGGTGCTGTTAGACAAACTGACCATCCTTTGACTTTGACACGTCACACGTGTGCCTGCAGCTCTTTGTCTAGTTCATATACTTTTGTTTGAGTTGCATGTTGGTTTGGAGAAAAGCACCTGTCAAGTGAATAAATGTAAACATCAATTTACAGGCCCAGGGAGCTTCCAAAGTACCACTGAATATACAGTACTGTGCAAAAGTCTTAGGCAGCTGTGGGAAAAAATGCTATAAAGCGAGGATGGTTCCAAAAATAATGCCATGAATACTTATTAATCAATAAACCTTCTAAAAAGTGCAGGAGACAAAAAAAACCTCGATCAGATCAATATTTGGTGGGACCACCCTTTGCCTTTAAAAACACCATCAATTCTCTTATGCAAACTTGCATGCGGTTTAAGGTAGAGGTTGGTAGGTTCTTCCAAACATTTTGAGGAACTGGCCACAGTTCTTCTGCACACTTTGACTGTCTCTGCATGTCCTCCCAGACTGACTTGATCATGTTGAGATCAGGGCTCTGTGGGGACCAGACCATCTGTTGCAGGATTCCTTCTTTTTGCTCAAGATAGTTGTGTATGACTGAGATTGGGTGTTTGAGGTCATTCTCAGGCTGCAGAATGAATTTGGGACCCATCAGAAACCTCCCTGATGGTAGATAAGAATCTACCTGTACTTCTCAACACACATTCAAGTTGTATGCCTAAGACTTTTGCACAGGACTGTAGTCTGTTCTGTAAGGCTCATTTTTAATGCCTGGATTTGTTCACATGCGGTTGGTAATTGGGGGACGTCCACACATTTCTCACCTCCTTTGTGCTGCGGCTGCCTCAGGTTGATCACATACTTTCCCCCAGCATGTACTCACTTGTGGTGCTTTTCACTAAAGTTTCCTTAAAGTTAATCAAACGTCAAGATTTGTTTCAAACTCAAGTTCTATCTTTATTGTAGTGTTCCATTAGCTATTAGACTGTTAATACGTGTTTTAATTGTGGTAGCATTTTCACTACCAAAGCAGTTTGTTAGTGTCCTCCTCATGAAAGAGTACAGGTTTCACGTGTTCTCACGTGTTCTCAACCCGATTTTCCACCGTAAGCCCTGTTATTTTTCTTGCACAAATTTACATAACACATATTTTGTGTTACAGGAGAAAAGACTGCACCCCCATGTCACATATATACCCACAACCTACCTCCATCACCCCGTCCAGGAGGCGGCCAAGCACATCTCGCCTCTTCAGCTTGGCCCTCTCCATGGCCTCGAGCTTGACGATGACGGCGTCCATCTTGGAAACGATACTGCCAATCGAATGTTCCATGCGGTCAACACGGCGCACAAGGCTGCGGGGGGCAGGGAAGAGTGAATGAGGAGCAGGACACGAGTGGTCTGCTGAGATGCATGCAGGCATTCTGCGGCTCTTCAGTTTCTTTGCAGATCACACACAAAAAAAAAAAAAAAAAAAAAAATTACACATTTCAGAGGGAAGTGAAATCCACCTACGTTATCTTTAATCAGGAATATCAATAGTTTAACAAAAACGTTTTTCCATTTTGAAAGTTTTATACTTGGTACAGGTCAGAGTGTTGTAAGACGGACCTCCGTGCTGCACCACATCTCCCAACAGCACCCAGAGCACAACTCACTGACTGCTCCACATAAGTATGAGCATTTAAATTATATTGTTTTAATTTAATTTTTTCCGGCATCTTTCCCCACTGCTGAAGAATTTAAATCAGAACGTACACCTGGAGCTCCTCGTAGGACTCGCCCCCTGAGCAACTGCCACGACGACGGGAGCTGTGGCCGCTGTCCTCGTCATCGTCCTCCTCCGAGTCGTCCAGACTACGTGGAAAACTGCGCCCGCTCACTGGGCGCGGCAGAGAGCTGCGCTCCACCTCCAGGTCTTCCTAGTGAGAGTGCAGAAGTACTTAGCGAGACCCTGCGTCAGACTTTGTTTGTTTTTGTGTGTGTGTGTGTGTGTGTGTGTGTGTGTGTGTGTGTGTGTGTGTGTGTGAGAAAACTCACTCTCTCTTTCTCCAGGTCATCCCTCATCTGCTGGTGCTCCTGCTCCGATAGTTCCTGGTCGCCGTCGTGGTCGTACTTGGCGAAGATGGCCTCGATCTCTGCATCTGTGTGTCCCTTCCTGAAAACAAACTGCACAGTCACTCAGTGGGTACAGACTAGAGGATCTATGAGAGGACTTGAAAAGGACCATACCCTTTGAGGTCCTGACGCAGCTCATCAAAGTTCAACCTCCCTCCAACGTGGCGAAGGCTATCTGAGATATTGTCCACCGTGGTCTTCTTCAGCCGGAGCTTCACCATGGCCTTGTTGTAGCCCTACAGAGACAGTCAGGAAGTGCTGCATGATGGTAATAAAACATGTAGAAACTGCACCAGCAACCAGCACATATCCACAGCAGTACCTTCTTGATGAGGTCAGTCAGCTCCATCTCAGACTTCTGCTGGGCCATATCAGCCTTCACCTCAGAGTAGGTGTCATTGATGATGGCCAAAAACATATTCTGTACATATCAAAGAGAAGTAAGCTGTTTAACTGGCCACTATTTTCTCTTAGATGTCAGAATCGATAAACAGCTCCACATCTGTGCCTTTTAAATTACACGTACAGTTATTTGACACCAGCTATGTCTATTGCTTTTAATGAACAGAGTGATTAAAATTGTCTTCTTCAGTTTTCTGAAAAGTGTGAACCTCCATTGTTATGGCCTTGGTCTGTAGACATTTAGTATTTTTGGTGTTTCTCTCTACCCCTCTACTCTCAACAAGTGGTATGCTATAGTCTGGTTGGAAGTCAGCCAATAGTGACTAAGGCATTTAAGGAAGGAGGAGAGGAAGGAGAAGCGGTCCTGCACCAGAGAGAGCTGTGTGTTGTTACTGTGACTAAAAGTTAGTTGGTTGAATTGTTTGGATTTAGTGCTGCTGTTCTTT
Organism: Arapaima gigas; assembly: GCA_900497675.1. NCBI lineage: Eukaryota > Metazoa > Chordata > Actinopteri > Osteoglossiformes > Osteoglossidae > Arapaima > Arapaima gigas. Next base: position 505,611 of record UFQX01000305.1, read on the forward strand.
TTTGCAACTAGGGTAAGTGGGTTAAAAATCTGTAACTATGAAGCAGTTGCTGAAAAGGGGCGAGTGCCATTTTCTTTGTGCAGTTTTCTCCTGGTTTTTACTTAGGTTAAGGAGCCAGGGTAGAATGGTGTATTTTTTTTTGTTAGGATAGTTAGTTCATCATCAAAAGTGTAGGGATATTTTTTGTTTGTTTTTGGCTTTGCTCGCAGTGTAAGGTTTGGCAGCTTGCTTTCTTTCTGGCTGGGTAAATTCTACCCACCTTCCCTGTGTTACATCCCAACCCTAGACTGGGCTGCAACCTGGGCGGGATGTTTCCAGGTGACTTCATGTACACAGTGAGTTTCTTAATTCTGGAAAGACTCACCAGTAGAATGAAATAGATGAAAAAGACAAATGTTGTGAAATAAATGGGCCCCAAGATCCGGTCTGCCTCTTCGATTTTGGAGAAGTCAAAATCTCCCAAAATGATGCGAAACTGTGTGAAACTAAACGGAGGGAGAGGGAGTAGTACATTTTAATAGATATGACAAATAACCTTTACGTGATATTTACACTTTGCTGCCAGAGTGATAGTACTCACATGCACGCCTTGAAGGTGCTGAAGTCGTTCACCTGAGTGCCAAACACAAGGTATGCCAGCTGAGCATACGCTATGAAGATGATGAAGAACATGATGGCAAAGCCGATGATGTCCTTGGCACAGCGAGACATGGTGGTGGACAGCTGGCTCATCGTTTTGTTGATGTTGATGAACTTGAAGAGCTTGCAGGACAAAGGCAAAAACGCATCAATGCGGCCATCAGCAACAGGCTCCCTTTCTTGACCACGTGCAACTTCAACAGTAAATGGTCAAGAATCACTTCTGTAGGCTACATAACAGTATAAATGCTCTGCATAAAATGCAAGTTGAAATACCTGAAATTATATTAACCTTGCTATGCGTTACCAAATAATGGCTAGATATGAAAACACAGGCTGCTTTCATTCCACAATAATCACATTTTATATGGGTAAATAAGTAAAGAAAATGCAATTTAAAAAGACATTGTCTGGAAAATGTTCCTATCTTTTGAAAAACTGATAACTCAAACATTACTAAGATGACAAAGCTGTGTAGTAGCAGGAGTAGTAATATTATTATTATTGTGAATATTATTATTATTATTATTATTATTAATAATAATAATAATAATAATAATAATAATAATAATAATAATAGTGTAAATCTAGCAGAAATTCTACAGTCTTACCTTGATCCAGGAGAAGAAAACAATTACAGCTGCAATGTTGTTGAAGTCAACCTGCAGTCTGGCAAGCTGCTCAAAACTTGGATGCAGGTCATGTTTTTCCAGAAGGTTTTTCAGCTGGTCATTCACTGTGGACTTTCTGTAGATACTGATGATGATGGCAGGAATGCTCAACTGCGGAAGACCACGAGACAAAAAAAGCAGGGGTATTTCAGGTATTCAGTCAGTGTGGAAAAGGAGAGAGAGTGGCACCCCAGTCTGTGCAAACGCACCACAACAATCAACACATCAAGGCAGTTCCACAAGCTCTTGAAGTAATGGAGTCTGTGGATACGGATCTCCAGGGCTTCCTCCACAACGTAGTACAGAATGAAGAGGCAGAAGGTGACTTCGCAAGCCCCGATGAAGAAGTCCCAGCTCGACACATAGTGGATCAGCCTAACAGTCTGGAACTGCCATGATGTCAGAGCGCCCCCAGTGGCTAGAAACTCCACCAGCAGCCTGAAAACACAACAAGCCCATGTTAAGACTGCCACAGACTTACTGGCAAACGTGTATATTCCAGTCGCACGTACAGCAGAGTCTGGAACCCCAGGGCTACCTTACGATGCAGAAGAGGTTGATGTTACTGTTGTAGACAGAGAAATCGATGAAGACTGCTCGGGTGCCCCGGTCCAGCCACAGGTTGCCCTTGAGCGATCGCACCAAAGCAGCTGTCTCCTCCTTGGTGCGGGACAAGTCCTGGTAGTATCCTCCCCCACTGTAGGTGGCAACAAGCCCCATGTGGCTGCTCCCATTCATCTGTATTGCACTGGTGTACACCCAGCTGTCAGAGAAAAAGTCCTCTTAACTTAAAAAACCTCAACCTTGTATCTGGTATTAAAGACTCCTTTAAATCACACCTGACTGACTGTTTTTGTTGGGCTATCGATAAAAGCACTGGGCTATACAGTTGGTCCCCAACTTAGAAATTACTGAGTTACTTTTCACCACTATAAATGTTCTTGATAAGTTTATTTAGTATTTTCTTTTTATGAAAAAGAGCTGGCATACCGATTCAAATCTTGCACCACAGCTCCATCCAATTCAACCACAGGTAACAATCTCAAATAGAAAGTGCTGCTATATATTTTTCAGCGCCCTACTCTAGGTACGGCATGGTTGTTTATTGTGCTTTATTTACATGTCAGAAATATCCCTCAGAAGAACACAAAGGGGGGTGCTGAGGCATCTCAGCTCACCAGCCAGAGGGGCTGTCTGCCTGTAGGGTCTCTGCAAGCTGCTCAGCGGAAGAAAGGAAGGGACCATGCTAAAAACCCCGCTGTTGTCTCCCACTGTACAGAGCTGACATGTTGCTCACATTTCTATGTACTCATTTCGAAGATGATTTTCTCCAAAGCAAAAGAAAAACAAAAGTACATTTCACCAACAGATATAGACACACGATATTCAAAATAGTCACTTAGTCCAATAACATTGTTTTTGATAGTACAGATTACAGAGTAACTAGGTATAGAATTGATGACGAGACTGTGACCCACTCTGTGTTGCATTTGATTTATGAACTTTCTGAGTAATGTACCAGTCCTAAATATGTTTGTAAGAGGACCAACTGTATGTTGTTCTGGCAGTTGTTCTAACAGACAGCATTCTAGATAAGGACATGGATTTGTAACATGAAGGTTGCTAGTTTAAGTCCAAATTATGCCCTGCTCTAACCCCGCTGAGCAAAGTAACCAAACCAAGATGCTTTTGCACATTAGTCAACTGTATAAGGAAAGTTGTCAACTAAACAAATTAATAATGGAATTAAAATGTAGGCATTTTTGTCTTGTAAACAGTACTCCTTGACTAAAAAGGTTAAAGAAAAGTGCACTGAGCAGATGTCTAAACCTCTGCGGTGTCACAGTGTGTTTTGCGGAGCTGTGCCTTGTCCACGTACGCAGTGCCATTCCCCAGTCCGAAGGGCAACGTGTCCTCGTTGGCAGAGGAGTACAGACCATAGCAGTCCTGCACCTCACTCCTCAGGTCCTCGTGGACAACACAAGACTTGTTGCTGACCCTTGCCTGGCGCATGCGAGGGACCCCCAGCAGAAGGTTTTCGTAGTAAATAAAGCTCTGGTTCTCCGCCAGGGTCTTGTTGTTGTACCAAACCTCCCAGTAGAGACCGTTGAACAGTGGGCCCTCTACAAACTAGAAAGTCAAGCCTTTTTGAGCAAATATTATTTTGAATTATCCAGGTGATCATGCAATCTCTTTCAAAACTATTTGATCTTTTTCCAGAAAAGGAAGCGCATGTGCATCAAAGTCGTAAGTCATACCTTCCAGAAGTCATCCATAGTTGCGAGGTTTCTGAAATTAGCTCCAGTGCCGCTGGGCAGCGGGGAGTCCAGAAAGAGCTGTGTCATTGCTTTGGTGTAGTAGAACATGTTGGAACTCACCATGTCGTATTGCACTGGGAAGAACATGTAGAGAGCAAGACAAACAGGTGAGCTATGAGTGCAGATTACCAGGTAACCAGGACATAACTGACATTTAATACTACCAAGGAGACCCAACCTTGAGAGGATTTGAGCAACAATCTGCTCAGAGAACAAAAAGATTCTGCTTAACGCAACATTGGACCTCACTGGAAAAAAGTAACACAGCTCTATTGAAAAGAGCTTATTTTTAACAGCCACAACTGCTTCTCTCATTGTAGTTATAAGCATAACGTCCAGCATGTAGACGTGTCCTAAATGCAAGCCTTTTCATTGGAAGAACACATTTCATCAAGCTCATATATAAAACAAGATTCATAAGCTAAGCAACATTTCACTTTCATACTGTGAAATTCATATTTATTCCTGCAGCAGATGCCCCCCCCCCAAATCGACAAACAACTCAAAGTAAACAAAAGTGCATTTCAACGACAGGTGGAGAAATGTTGATGTAGACCTGGCAGGCAGTACAATTTTTTATTAAAATAAATAAATGTAGTGCAAGTTAATGGAGCAGATGGGAGATCAGGAGAGAAGGGTATCCAAAAGAGATGTGTATGGAGACCTGTCAAAGTGAGAAGGGGACTCTGCAGTTTTAAGTGAAAGAACTTTTACTGCTTCAAAGTATGTAAACGGTTTCTTTTCACAAAATTGTTTTAAAATAAAATCTGGCATCACAGAGTAGGAAAAATGGCTAAATAAAGAAGATGCAAACACTGATTTCTCCATTACTTTTCCATCATCTGACCACAGGCTCTGCTGCACTATATTAATGGGTATGTAAAAGTATTAAACTGTTCCTCAAAGTATGGAGAGCTTCAGCCAATCTAAAGTTTCGGAAAATCACTTTTGGTGCCAAACGGAATCGCAGCAGGAGGGTGCCATTGTCCCTTTAAGTGCTCAGAATCTGCCAGGGAGGGGGGTCAGAGCACCCAGCTGACTTACTGACTACTTTATACAATAAACAAATGTGCTATTCTCCTAGATTCCTGGGTAAGAAAAATGGTCAAGTCTATGACTTACTAAACATAAAAATAAATGGTTATCTTTGTGGTATTATTCCACAATTCCGTATTAGTATTTAAATGACCAACAGAGTGAAGAGCTACTTACAGAAGCACAAGGTAATGAGGAAGACGATGTAGGTGAACATCTCTCGCAGAATGTTCTTCAGGTACCGCTCCCTGCTGCTGTCACTGTCCTCCATCAGACGTGTTCCCCACAAAACTGAAAAAAAAAACACAACATGCATTTATGAGATATCAGTCGTAGGTTTGGAGGCGACAAGGAGCAGAGCTCGGTCTTGGATACTGGCAGGGAACTTCATCTTCGATGAAATACAGGGCACAGTTGCTCATTGGAACTGCAGGTGGCATGTTGGTTAAGGACATGGACTAGCTGGTTCAAGTGCCATCCCCTTCTACTGCTGTTGCGCTAGTAGAAATACCAAACTGTATAAGTGGATAAAATACTGATGACCAATTTCGATAAGAGCATCAGTTCATCTAAAAATTAATGACAATAATTTCACTACTATACAAGTCTGAGTTTTGAAGAGGTCACCTTTGAGGCTACAAGGTAGCATAGTGGTTGAGGAAATAAGACTGATACCATAATGCCGTTCAAATTCTTGATCAAGGTAGTTGCCCTGAACTGACTCACTAAATTTCCATCTGTCTAAATGGAGTAAAATAAGCTGTTTGTGGATTAAGTGAAACGATATCTTACTTCTTATTTTCTCAAGGATTCTTTTCCCACAGCCACGGTGGTCATGCCTGCCTGGGCGCTGGTGATCATCCACAGGTGGTGTTGGGTAGAGACCCCTGTGGGCCTGGCTGCTGCCCCCATCTCCACGGAAACTGCCCAGCCTACTGCTCGTGCTGCTGCTGCTGCTGGAGGCAATGGACACCGACCTCCTGGCTGGGCCTGCCGGGGGCCAGTCCGCCTCCAGCATCTCCTCCTCAGGCTCGAACCCCGGGTTGTCGCGGCTCCAAGCCTGCCTCGAGCTGGAGGAGGGTGGGCTGGGAGTCCCCAGAGGGGCCCCCATAGAAGCTCCGAGCCCCAGGTCCTGGTGGATCCTCTCCATCTCGATGCCCTCGTTGGGATCCATCCGCGGGTTCAGAGAAGATCCTGTGTGGGACTGAGGCTGCTGGGGGCGACCGCAGCTCGAGCTCATCCCCAATTGATGTCAAATTATTATCCAATGATGATGTGTTAAACCACTGACAGATCACGCCCTACAGACCAAAGTCAGGAGTTGGAGATGCCCTAAAATTATTTTTTAAAACTTTACAACCGGTCTAAACTATGACAGCATAACGTTATAGGATCGAGCCCCGACTCCGTTCCCGCTATAAAGAAAAACAGCTCAAAGTAGCTCTTCACGGACACGTTATAATTTACCTTTACAAAATAACTTTGTCAATAACTTTCTACATAATTGCGTAACTTTATAATGTAATTATAACAGAACTGCAACTCAAAAGAAAAAAAAAACAGATGGAATAACAAAAAAGAACTGAACCTGGATCTCCTCATCCGCAAATACACAGGAAATGTGGAACCGCTGCTACGCTTTCCGTGTCTTGAAGCGAAATCTGACTTTTAAAAAAATAGTTTTGCGAGTTTAGACGCTTGTCGATGTGTTTTTGTGTTTCTCACCCGCAGCCATCTTGTTCCATCAGGAGCTCCGGGCTGCGGACTCGGCTGCACTGGGACATGGCGGCCTGGACACGATGCAAAAACGCGCGCGCACGCACACACACTTCTGGAAACTTCAGGAAAAACACACACACACACACACACACACACTTTCCTATAGGCTATGCCTCTGGCCCAGGGTTCTGTGGTTTCCCCCAGAAAAAGTTTAATAAGTGGCACATAATAATATACCGTAAAATATTCCTTCAGAAACTTTTACCTTAAAGTTATATTCAGTCAAAAAACTGCGTATTCCATGGAATAAAGGGTGAACGGTGTTTATTTAATCAGTTATGTTATTCGGCAATTAGAAACAACATGTACAAAATAAAAGGTAAAAAAATAGCCGTTCAGAAACAAAGGGTGATTAATTATACAATCACTTCCGTTTACATCCCTCGTTGCTAGGCGATTACAATAGTGACGGTCCCCGCTTTACGGCGCCGCTGTACGGTTCCGCAGACGCGTCGCTCCTTACTTGTGACCATGTTCGCTGTATAGGACACTGTAAGCCCGCAAATATGCGTTTAGACATTCAGTGGGGTGCGTTTTAACTAAATAACTTACAACAATGTTTGTTTGTCCCTTTTTGTATCTTTAAGGTGTTTTGAAGTAAATACATTCAATTTACAATAGTGACAACAAAGAAAAGACGTTTGTTATTGCTTCTTATGTAAAGAGTTCCATTCTCGGTGTTGCCTTAACCTACATGCAGCATCCTAAACAAATGACACAAACACAGTTAAACTCTTACTTTGTTATTACAGAAGTTAAATACCCAAGACGAGGTGTCTCCTAGATCCTAGCTTGTGGGTTTGGATGTGGGCTCGAATACAGCTCAGCCCGTTTACAAGGGTTGGGTTCAGGTGCTCTGGTGCCCTGCCCAGTTTGTGTCCTCCCCCAAACTCTGCATTTCTGGGATGGGCACCAGACCTCCAGAACTCTGCTTTTGACAAGTGGTTACTTATGAGGTGAGATGAAATGATTAAAATAAGATGGAAAGTTATCAAATATAGTAAAGATAAAAGCTGAATAAACCTTCTTTAGTGCCCCCAGCTGAAACACAAAATGCTAAATACAGTGGTTCTACAAGCCTTTCAATTATCAGTCACCTAATGACCATATGAATGGTGTTTTCCATCTTCATCTCTGTATTTGTAACGCTGAATTTCTGTTTGTTTGTCTGATTGTCTTTGTTTTTTATGCACGGCTTTGTTTTTCAAGCCATAGATTTGAAGTCTGGCACACAGGTGCTTCTCACCCTATGTACCGTTCAAGTCAAACACAGACAAATGTAGAAAATTCAACAAGTTGAAAGATAATATAGTCTGCTGATATATAATTTGTTATTACCGTGAACATATCAGTACAACCAGTGCACATTGCTGTCAGTGCCATCGGTGTGTTTATCCACAGGACCCAGTAACTGTAATGTGTGAGCAAATGAAAATGTAACAATTAATAAGAAATTTTGCAACACATTAGTGATGTAAGGACAATGAGCTTGGCAATATACATTTATCTTGTTTCCTTTCCAATTGACTATGGCTGGGCACGTCACTCCCTGTGGCATTTGCCTGTCCAGCAGCACTGGAAATTCTACTAAATACGACCAGTTTAATGGTGAAACAGTTTGGTGATTATATAATGTGTTATTACTTTTTAACTATATATTGCTACACCTTTTTGACCCCAGCACTGCCAGGTAACTCAGCCAGTTGTTTCTAATGGGAAAAATGTCCCTACTATGCATTATGTTGCTATAAGGAGCATTTTTATCATTATCACCACTGCTAGAGTGGGGACCATCTGTACAGATTACATACTGGACAATGTCTAAGCAGGGTGTGAGCAAGGGATCTTAAAATGAATCATTTCCCATCTTCTTTGTCCTTGCTTGCATGACAATACATAAGTACATAAAACGCTCAGATTGTTCTTAGCCTGTAAACCGCAGTTGTGGCATAAAAGTCCAATAAGCAGTAATCGTACTTTTAAAAAGTCAAGTGGTTTATAAAGGTCTGGCAGAGACTGTTGTAATTTTCTTCAAATCAGAAGTTGTTTTTGTTTCCATGTACATTAGGTGTTCACCCTTTCTCCGAGCCCCAAATTAACTATTTGTGAAGGGAGTGTTTATGGTCTATTCTGAGCTCCATTACAGTGGTGATATCACCTCAGAATGCAGATGTCTCTAGATGACACTGATTTACATTTATTTTCTTGGGAAAAATACACTCCTTGAGAAAAACCTCCCCTCCCAGGACCGATGAGATCACAGGGAGTGAAGCCACTGTAAAACCTCCTGTGAAGATTCTGCCAGAGAATTTTGGTTGTAGAATCAAATCTTTACAGACCTCTGAACTTACAATCCCTTGGAGCCCAGTTGTGGTCATTTCATTTCAATTATATTTCCTAGCTTATTTCAAAGCAAAAAGACTTTTATTTTACAATTTATACATTTCAAATTGATATTAAAGCTTTAAAAAAATAGAAAAGCTTATTTAAAACACTTTTATTGCTACAATGTCTGTTTTACAAAGTGAAATTGAAAAAAATTCAATGTAAGCTGATTGTTTTGCTGTCACCTTATTATTAAAGCGCAAAATCTATGACTTAATGTGGTGGATTTACTGGATTAGATTTGTTTTTAAGGTGCCACGCAATAATTATACCTGTTACCTGCAGTGAGAATGCGTTCACTTTTGAAAATAAAATCACTCCATGACTTCAGCTTCTCCACAATTACGAAAGCAGTAATTTAAAAGCTTCATGAATAGATTGTTTAGCCACTCCTAGTATAAAGTGATATTGTACAGTAAGAAACTTGGTCAATGATTTGCCATAAGCACTATGATATTTTTTTGTTTTTCTATGTAATGTTCTTATAGTTCTTATAGTGACAAATTTCACAGAAATTAAGGCACATAAGTATTTTCCACTCGAATTGTCAAACTTTAAATCGCTGTCAAGATTGGTGGCATTTCTTGGACATGTTGCTATACCTTAAGTTGTGGAGTATTCCCAACACCTTCTGTGTTCTGTACCTTGACTAAATGTCTGAAGTATTTAGGTAAAGTATTTACTTGACTAAAGTATTTACATATGGCAGAGTGAGCTGTTGCACAACAAAGAAATGAATTATGGCTTGACACACCTCTCCATGCTGGGTTTGGACACCTTGCTCTTAAGAGAGTTGTGGTATTGTCTTGACTCATTCCTCCAGCATGGACCTCAACCAGATCAGTGCTCTGGCTCTCCTCTCCCTGCTCCTCCACACACAGTGTATGGTTTTACTTACAGGTTAGTACCTTTAAACTCCAGTTTTTTTCAATAGCAGGAAATCATATCATAGTGAAATCTTTGCTCTGCTATTGTTGGGGAAGGTATGGGGAAATTCTATGTCCTACATCGGCAAATGAAACATGAGGAGGTTCATTTTTTATTTAGCAATAATAAAATTTTACCAAACCCATACATGTAAGAATTAGGAACAAATGCATGATAAGGTAGTGCAATAGAAAGAGCTTACTTTTTTGTTGAAAAATATTAATCCAAACAGGTTTTAAAAATCAAAGTATGCTGGGTAGTGAATAGCTGTAATTTTTTAATTCAATCTAATCTTCTGTGTCAAGTTTGCTAGTATATTTTAATTAAGTGATTAAATGATTTTGAGGAAAAGCAGAAACTCCGTCTGAACTTGTCTGTAGAGGTGATGTATATTGAGCCACACTGGGATCTTCTGTAGGACATTATGATGAGACTCTTATCCCAGGCTGCTGTGGGGCTGGGAATGCAGTGGACACAGGGAATCTAGAGCTGCTAGCATGGCAGAGTAACAACAGTATGTGCTCAGACCTTCATTTTTCATGGTTATTCATTTTGGATATGTGTGGATCATAAAAATTCCACCCTCCTACTGCAGTACACCCTACTACTTCACACTTCTGATCATCAAAGGTGGGAGAAATTCTCAGTATTGGAGTATTAAAGGAGCTCAATGTGTCTTGTTCACTGAATTGTTGTTATTTTCCATTCCATGTCATACATGTCTTGTACTTGCTCAGGTTGGCAGAGGGAAACCAATCGTGGGGCAGGGTCAGGTGGACTCATTGGCAGCAAAACCATCCTCGAAACCAGTGCACCTCCTTGTGAAATCATTCCAGTTACTGACAGTCCAGTGACATTCACAGAAAATCTCAGTGTAACAGCTGCTTCAGCAACACAACCAAGACCACCTTTCATCCCTGTCCACCCTCAACTTCGTCCACATGCAAACAACCCTGTCCACCCTCAGCCTCGTCCACCTCCAAACATCCCTGTCCACCCTCAACCTCCTTCAGGTGCGAATACTGGTGCCCACTCTCAGCCTCGTCCACACCCAAATGGTCCTCTTCACCCTCAGCCTCCTCCACCTCCAAACACACCTATCCACCCTCAACCTGAGTCACGAGCACACACTCCTGCCTGCATTCACCCTCTTTCAGATCCCAACACTCATGTCTGCCCTCAGCCTCGGCCACGACAAAATACCCCTGTTCATTCTCAGCCTCCAGCTCCAAATATCCTTGTTCACCCACAGCTTCCTCTGGGACCATTCATCCCTGTCCAACCTAAGCTTCCTCAAGGTGACATTGTCCTTGTCCACCATCAGCCATCTGCAGATGCCTTCATCCCCGTTCACCCTCAACCTCCTCAAGAAACAAACACCCCTATCCGTTCTCAACCTCTTCCAGCTCCAATAATCCCTGTTGTTCCTCAGAGTCCCTACAATGTGTTCTTTATTCTTCCAGCAGTACATGGACAGGATACTGCAAGTAGGGTTCCTACAGGAACAATTCTATTTCCTACAGATGGACAACTGATTCCAGATCGTCGATTCCCAGGAGGCGGCATTGGTGTCTACATAACAACTGACCACACAGGCAACCCTCATCCACGGGGTAGAGCAGCACTCTCAGGATCATCAGAAGAAGCAAATACTTGATGGCCAACAGCATAAGAATCATCAGTAAGAGAACCGAAACCCAACAAGATGTAGGTTCTATTAGAGATGCATTACTGAAGCTGACTACATTTTCTAATAATATTTCATATATTGAATCCTCTCTGTGCTGTACTCTTTAGTAAGGTATTTATACTCTGCCCTGAATCAGTTATGAGTGAAGTGATACATCTGTACATTAACTATGTTTGGAGTAAAATTGTAAAATGCTTATAAATGTAATAAACACCTCAGTGGCTGGATTTTCCTCTAGGTTCTGAATGCAAAAAACTTACATTTTCTGTGAAGACTCCAAAGACCTGTAAAAATGGAAAAAATACAGCTACATTGTTTGCTCAGGTTACTAATACAGCTAAGACTGTAAGTCTGTTCGGAGCTCCATTTGTTTGTAACTATAAAGGCATTAAGTTGTAATCAGTAAAAGCTACATAACATTGTCTTTGCATTTATTAGGTTCTGTAAAAAAAAAAACTCGAATATAGAGGTACAATATATCAAATACTTTGTAACATTTCCAGTAATTTGTCTATTATCAAAACCACTTGTGCAATTTGGAGCAGTGTCTGGATGTGTAAGGCAGGGCACATCGGACCAGCCCAGTTTAGCGTAACTTTTTTTTACTTCAAAATACGTTAAAAATGAAAACTGATTTAAATTTACTGAAAAAAAGTACCTCCAGAACCTCCTATTCTTTTCCACTGGCTGACCAATTCACCACGGAAGCATATCCAGTTTTGCCTTCTGGCCACTTTTTTCTTATCATCTACAAAATTAATAAAAGCGTAATACTAGAGCTGTCTTGATTTATAGAAATCGTGGATATAGTTATATCCATTCATCCAATATAAATAACCACTTATCCTGAGAAGGGTCGTGGCAGTCCAGAGCCTTGGTGGGACACCAGTCCATCACAGGGAGATATAACAATAATAAATAAAAACACTTTGTGAAATTTTACATTTGAACTTTTCATTAAGCTACATTGAAATTAAAACTAATGTTAAAACACTGCAATAATTCTCAACACAGCATGAGACCTAAGCTGTGAACACTGTATAAGTGAGTTGAATCACAGTGGTAACACATTCCTCTTTTGTTTAAGTGTAGAAGACACAAGGGTAAAGAAAACAATGGAAAATATATATTGGCAAATATTTATATATAAATTGATACAAATTTTATATAAAACTCAAGACAATAATTATATGACTATGCAGTAGGAGAAAGCTGAGTGTTGTGGGTTTAAATCCATAGCTCAAGTGGGTCTCTATGTCTTCCCAGTCCATCTGGCGTGTGACCCAGCAACATACCATTTATTGTGGCTCTGAATTATTATGATTGTTTTCTAGAAAGTGGTTACAGAAAACGCAGGCGTGGCAGTAGTACACCAAACACTCCTTAGACTTGCAACAAATGGGAAATTTTGACACTACCGGTGAAATTGTACTAATCCAAAAAAAAACAGGTAACCTCCAATTTATGCACTTAATTAGTTCCTGAAAACAATGTGCATATTGAAATTTTGTGTTCCAGGATGTCTACTTTAAAAGGTAAAAATAATGATGCGCTCCCAGACCATCCCTAAAGAAACTTTCATAAATATTATTAAAACCGTTTAAAACAACCTGTAGCACAAACAGCATCTCACTACTCAATACACCACACACACAAGGGATCATGCAGCTTTATTTATGAGATTAAAATGGAGACACTTCACAAATACACAGAAACAAAATGAACATGAGAAATGAATCCAAAAGGGTATTAGAAAAGTATGTCCCTTAAATGCTACTGTACTGAACAGTATTGGATCACTAGTTGATCAGAAGTACAGTGCAAGAACAAGCTGCTGGCGTGACATATGAATTTTGAATTTCTTGATTACCTGAAGACAAATTTTTAGGTGCTGCATGATGTCTCTACATTGTAGTGGGGTGTCTAATGCACAAACTGGGAGCTGGTGCCAAAAGTTTAGCAGCATTATATCAAAACTGCATATTGTGGGGATAATCTGTACATAAAAATTCTAATTGATTGGTTTAAAAAACCATTTCACCAGTTCACCTTTTCGGCTACATCTACTCAGGTTTATATGAAAAAAATGCCAGAACTTTCCCAAAAGAGGTAAAGCATATATTTTCTGTTGGTTTATGACAGGTTCTAAAAGATGGTCCAGTTTTAACTACTAGCAAAAGTAGTAAGCAGAATGCTTCAATTCTCTATCATCAAGGTCATGTCTCTTACGAATTGCTTTGTTAAAACACAATGCTGTCAAGACCCCTTTGCAACAAGAACAACATTTAACTAGATGAGATGATGAATGTGGTCAATTGTATGTATTTTGCCCTCAGTTTTCAGCTTGTTTCAACAAGTAGCTCTGTGGGCAACACCAGCGTCTTCAAAATCTTAACTCAAACCGTCACCACAGCAACAGCAGCTACAAGCCTTTAGGCCTCCTTGTCCTCAGCTGGATTGGGGGTCCTGTAAATGCCTGCCTTTCTGTAGGCTTTCACCTCATATTTTGGCTACAGTACTGTGCAAAAATCTTAGGCATGCAACTTCAATGTGTGTTGAGAAGTACAGGTAGATTCTTATCTACCATCAGGG
>UFQX01000306.1:0-84922 GCA_900497675.1 Arapaima gigas
CCTGTACTTCTCAACAGACACTGAAGTTGCATGCCTAACACTTTTGCACAGTACTGTATGTCTTTGATTTATGAATTTTCTCATACCAGTGAGGTTATTTAATACCTTTTGCCGAGTTGAGAGAAAACACAAGGCTGATTTTTCACGTTTGCAAGTAACAGGAGCCGCCGTTTCTACAATGGTAACTGCATCTCCGATTTCACCTCACGAGTCAATTCCCAGGAACCGTAACCTGCTGGGGGGGGGGTTACACCCGTTCTCTGTTGCATGATAACATAGAATCACAGATGATTTAATATGTCGTTCTGATGAAAGTCTCAATAATAGGGGTAGTTAGAGAGGTCTCATAACATAGGTGTGTGTTAGCTGTAATAGGAGTTGAGTGTCTCCTAGAAGGGGTGTATATAAAATTATTGCTTTTTATTTGAGGGATGTACTTGTCCACAGTGACTTACAGGAGTAGGTAATAAACTACACTTATTTATACAATAAGTTAACTTTATGGAGCAATTTGTAGTAACGGCACGAGTAAGATCTGAAGAACCTTCGGATGACGCGACAGCAGCCTTAGCTACTACGCCACCTGCTGGCCTCATATCTGCTTAGTGAGTAAGTGTGTGGTGTTCAAAGGGGGCACACATACTGGAGCCACAGCGTTACTGCTAATGCTGCGCTAATACAGGTCATTTCCTCCGGTCATTTGAGACGTAGTTGGGTTCGGGTGCTGCAGTACACCAGCGACACACTCAGGTTTCCCCCTACTGTCAACAAGCCTCCCTCACCTGTCGTTCCTCACGTAGATGTGCAAAAGAGACACCTCAGACAAACTGAATAGATAAGTAGATGACGGGTAAATAAAAGATACATAAGGTAAGAATAGAAGGATTAGTGCAACCTGTTAGGGGAGGGAGGGAGGTCAGACTCTATTCTTTCCAGAATTCAGAGTGAGATCATAACAATATTTTATGTGCTAAAGGTCGGCCTGTAGCCAGTAGCAGGGTGCGCGATAGGAGGACGGCATCACTCACTTTGCTATGTGCAGAATAACGGGGGACGTGGTAAAATAAAGCACATTTTATTGCTGTTTTTATAGCGCTCACTGCAACACAGCACAATTTCCTTCAACCCGTTATGCTCCTCATAGTTTTTCAGGCCTTGGACCACGGAAGTGGGGGTTGTCGCCATCCGCCTGCATCCATCGTGCGTGACGTTCTTTATTTCTTTTTTTTTTTTTGGTCCCCACACACTTTTTAAAGGCTATGAATAAAACATCACAAGTCGACTTGACTAAATAAGGTCAAGCAACCGACTGTATGTGGGATGGAATATTGGTGTGTGGAGCGTGGCAGCTGTCAGAAAGCATGTGCGGAAATCCTGTCAGCGCACGGAGGGAGGAAATGTAATGATAAATAAATACACACCCTGCTTTTTCCATGCAGGAGAAACTCATATCTGTGAATGATGACTTGAATGTGCAATTGTTTTTGTTACTGAGAAAGGACCTCCAGTGTTAGCAAATATTAAGTATAACTGCATCCCAAATTGAAATATATTAAAGAACAGTTTCGAAGATTTTTTTTTTTACCTTAAACTCTTTATATGTCTATATCTTAACTAGAATGTGTTAAACAAGCGTATTTATGACTTTGCCACACTTTTTAATTTCTTAAACTGCGTTTTTTTTCTTTAAATATTCATCGCTGCTTCACTTGTAATCTCTGAACGGCAGTGATTTTCTGTTGGTGAGAACCGGCCGTATTTTGCTGCTGATACTTCTGGCAGTTTGGATGGAAGATTCCGGCTCGCCTGGACAATGGAACCGCGTTATTTATCCTTGGCAGGAATTATCTCTGCATGGAAAACTAGCATCGCACAACAGAGCCGCGACTCTGCGGAAAAACTGAACCGCACGTGTTAAATCGTGAGGTGCGAACGAGAACCTTGTTCACGGTCTGTGCTATGAGGTTCTCAATATAATGTGCCAAGAAGTGGTGCTCAGTGTCTCAACACAGGGTGAGGAGGCCTGTTAGAATATCAGGGTCACGGTTGTTTTCCTCTTGCCGTAGACATTCGGCTGTGTAAAACTGTGTATTAGCTGTGTAAACTGTACATTAGCTACGTATTACAATGTAGGGCGCTCGGGGTGGGGTGCGTGAGGTGGAGAGTAGAAGGCCCGTGGGAGGGACCGTGGGTTCTGACACCAACTATTGTATCTCAGTCAACAGATTAAATATGCTGATACTTTAAAGCCCTTAATGCTACTAACATTTATATGCTTTTCCCAACCAAGAAATGTGCTTTAATGTATCTGAAAAACATCTCTACCTGACCAACTACCCATTATCCAGAGTATCCTCAGTTAAATTCCTCAATGTGCTTTTTGATGACAAACCCACTTGCAAAGTCCATATTTCTTATATGACCAGAAAAAAGGTATCCTCAGCCGTGTTAGATACGTCTTTCCACCAAATCTCTCGTAACCCTCCGATGTTCTCCGACTTACTTTTCCGATTATGATTTTGCTTCGGCTTCCACTTACGAACGCGCTTTAAAACATCTTTTCTCTCTGCAAATAAAGATTTGTTGACATCTCGGACGTTTTTCACGTGAAAGAATTTCAAACAAGTCTGTATTTCAGGAAGGAATTCCCTTCATACGTATTCCACCCCAACCCCTTCTTACCCTTATTTTCCCTATTTCAGAACCACCCCAGGCCAGTCCTCAGTTCCTGTGTGTGGAACAATCTTCCCACACATTTAAAATCACATTCATCTGTCTCATTGTTCAAGAAATTACTTACACATATCTTATGAGCCAACATAATTTGTTACACAAACAAATTTTGAAAGCATGTTTGCATCTGTTTTGCCTGTTTAGTATTTCTATTCAGTTTTTTAGTATCTGCCTGCTCATGGTGGTGAGATGCTGATGTATCTGACCTTCATTTTCAGACTTTCTTTCACATTCAGGAGGTCCTACTACAAATTTGTTTTTTTTTTTCATCTCCCCAGCCCATTCAGTTGTTCTTCTGTAACTTTATTCCGGTGTTTTCTTCTTTTGTGCAAAGAAACAAACAAATAAATAAGAGGGGGTCTGAAGGCTATGGCGGGGGGAGAGGATGCGGTAACGCAGTGGGAAGTGTGGGTATGTGTGGAACGGGCTGTGGGATGGGCATTAGAAAGAGCGCTCACTCTTCCAGGCTGAACCTGAACACGTCCAACTCCTTGGGAGCCCATGAGGGACCCACAGCAGCCAAGCTCCTAAATGTTATGGTCAAGGTTTACCTGCTTACCTAAACACGGAGTCCATCATCAGTCTGTGTCCTTAGAGCTGTTCTTCTGGCACACACTTGAGATGTGCGGAACTTCGGGGTGTTTTCTTTGGCCGCAGAGTCCCAATCCTCAGGGGGAACGCAAAGCTGTTCCCAGAGCTGTGACTCTCCAGCTCCCCACAGGCCACCGGTGCACCGTGCCTGAAAACCACCTGTTAAGCCAGTATTTTTGGACCCCGCTGATGAAACCAACGTTTACGCTCCGTGTATTTATAGGCAGCACTTTGAGGAACACTTGTGTAAGACACACTCGATCTGAGAGACGGAGAGCCACATAATTATATGGCAGGTTATTTCTGCCATACATATCATTATGTGTCACGTACATACACCCACACACGCAACGTATGTGAGGTTCTGGAAAATATATGTGCACAATAATCCTGGGCTTCACCTCAGATGTCGAGAATTTATCTCACTTTCTGAGACATAAGGTTGTGATTATGGTTGTATTAAGTCTTTTTGTGCGTCGTGTGTGTCGAGCACGTGTCACAGCTGTGTGTGTCTTTAATGGGCTCAGTCTGCTGGTTTTTGACTTTATTTAGAGAGCTGGATCCTCAGATGTAAAGGGTGGAAATGTTGTGGGGGTCAGTGAAGGTTGAGAGATTTTCAGAATTAGCTCAGCTATTCAAAACATCTTCTCCGCGTATCTGTACAATCTTTGAAATCCTTATCCAAACAAAAATTTATTCATTACTAATAGCCACTTGAGGCCGGGAGCACAGCTGGGACATTGTCTGTCTTTGGCAGTGTCGTCTCTCGCAGACGCACGCAAGAGTCTTCAGTTGGGGTCTCTGCACGCATGGAGGGAACCCGCAACACAAACAACCACATTCGAACCCTTGTTCAAACCCACAGCCCAGCAATTGTGAGGCACTACAGCTACCTGCTGAGCTTCTGTGCCACATGCAAAGGTTCACCGGCATGAACTTCTGCATCTGTGTCATTCTCTGTAAACCCAACTCTAATGAAGGAAGTCAGAAACATCCTCCTTTGAAATATCCATACCAGAAACATTTTGTTTACCAATTATAATATTTAATGGATTTGTTGTATTTTACCATTACAGATATAAAATGTGTTCAGAAAAATCCAGTCACAACAGAGTTCTGTACAAAATGTATGCAGTGCTATCTGGTAGCTGCAACGGATGTTTGCTTTTTGTTTACACATATGACGTCTGTCCAGGTCTTCGTGTGGAAATCATATCGGTGTGAGAAGCATCTTTCCATCTTACCTGTGATTTCCTGTTGCCGCATTCGGTAACAGTCAGGCCCGAAATAATAATGAATTTAAATATACAATCTGTTCTTAGTAATAGAAACCAAACACGTGTGCCAATGGGTAAATAATAAAGATAAGGATGACGGTGCAGGGAAACCAACAACGATACAAACCTCACCGATGCTAAATATCCGTGTGCGTTCAGGTG
This sequence comes from Arapaima gigas, assembly GCA_900497675.1. Classification (NCBI taxonomy): domain Eukaryota; kingdom Metazoa; phylum Chordata; class Actinopteri; order Osteoglossiformes; family Osteoglossidae; genus Arapaima; species Arapaima gigas. The sequence continues at coordinate 4,764 of UFQX01000306.1, forward strand.
GGGAAGAAAACACACGTCGCCTGTAGCAGAGGCCGAAAGGGAACAGCCACCGTTACTCCAGACTCAGCGTTTCGCTCACGTGTGACACGTTTCGCCGGATCGCCAGGCCATACGCCACACAGCTGCGGAACGTCTTCCCAAAAAGCAAACGGCGCTAGACATGCATTGTCCTGATGGGAAACATTTATCAAAATCAAACCTAGGAGAGATATGGATCGACTGCTACATATTATCTGCTCCCAAACCGTCGCTGTAGTGTGTGTGAAGGGTAGTAATGTCCTTTGAGATATATATGCATATACAGTGCAGCATGTCATAATGATAAGCCTGTGTATATACTCTTCATGGTGTGAAGATATGCAATAAATAAAATAAAGCAATCGTGCAACTCCCGTGACAGCGTCACGTGAAGGATAAATGTGCTCTAAGCGTGTGCTGCATATAAAACGTTGTGCATTAGTACGGGTATATGTTCACGTATTATTTATGAGTATGATATCTAGTATAATGGTGGGAGAAATTATATGACCCCCCCCCCCCAAAGTTATATATTTGGGATTATGTGAGGTGTCACTCTTAAGGAGTCACACAAAACCAGTTTACACTGGTGTGAGAACAGTGATCTTAAGGGCCTTTCAGTTACGGTTCAGCTCTGCATGTCTTCATCTGCAACCAGGCGGGCCAGGGGGCTGCAAGAGAACAGGCCGCACGCTGGTCGGCTTCTCCAGCTTTATATCTTTGGTGTGTAAATGTGTGAGCTGCACTGCTGTTCGCCGTGGGAACCAGCAGGGTTGCCGCCAGTGATCAGTCCCAATAACTGGCAGGGGCAGTTACACGCAGTGGAGAACACTGCCGTGGTGCCGAAATCGGTGTCACAGATGGCCACCGGTGGGTCCAGAAGGATCCTGAAATGCAGGTCAGGGTGGGAGATCTCACACCACCTGTGTGCAACAGACCAGACTAAAACGCACCGCAAAACCTCAGCGATCCTGAGGAAGTGTTTAAGAGGACCTCTCATCCACTGCACCTCCAGCCAGCATCCACCATCGGTTACTCTCCGGTTATTATTTTGCATCCCAATGAAAAAATCTTTGTCCCAGTGGGACGTCTCCTGTTTTGCACCCAAATTTGCACCAAAGAGCTTCCCAACTGTGCATCCTGGAAACACATTAGCATTTTGTGGAAAAGTACCTGCTGGGTGAGGGACAGGTGGAGAAAATGACACACACCCCCTACAGCAGCGTCATTTGTCTCCGTGGCGATGTGGGAATATGATTAAACCGTCCAGCGACTGCACTGGTGTGTACGAGCACGCACTGTATGTCCCTTCACGTACAAAGACAGATCCACACATTGACCACTGACATCAACACGGAGGGCAAAATGCGGGTAAAAATGACAAACTGTCCTACACGTTTGTTACACACGATAAGCATGTTTTCTTCATCTGCATTGTACAAAACTTGAATGAGACCAGTCTGTCAAACATTTCTAGAAACAAGCAGCGCTTGGTGTTGCTGTGTAATATCCCTAGAATTTTATGTCTTTTAATGAGCATTTTTAAAATCCGGTCCTTTCTAACATAAATTTACAAAAGTTCTTCTGTAATACAGATTTTATATTTATATTTTCAGACTATTCACTGCCTCACTATTAAAAGAAAATGAACAAAAATGACTTTTTAAGAATTGTATAACGCTGTATCCATAAATAATACCAGGCTCAAATAATCCAGGGCCAAAATGGCATCTTGGGCGATGGAAGACGTATATGCCATAAGGAGAATGGAACGTATTCGTTTATCAAATAACCCATTAGTTTGAAATACACACAAATACAATAAAGGACTGGGCGAATTTAGACTCACGGATGACGATCAAATTAAGAAAATGAGAAAGATGTGAGACTAATATTTTTCAGTATAAATGGGCTCAAGGTGACATGCAGTTGTTTTCTGCACCTCTGGCAGGGCCAGTAGCAAAATCATTGGTATAGAAATTGCAGTCAAGGGGACAGCTTCCCTGGAGAGGAGCACAAGGGTGCGAGTGTCCGGCGGCCAGCGGCCGGCAGGGCGGAGCCGCGGTGCTCCGTCAGCGCCATCCGAGTACGGCGCTCAGCTTTGGCTGTAGCTTTCACTGGTGGCAGAAGTGCGTGCTGAGCTCCCACGGTCTGAAGTCTGTCGCTGAGCTCACATCCAGCACAGAGAGAGAGAACTTTTCTTTTGTCGAATTCTTCTTCAAGGTGGCCGCCAAGGCCAAATGGTCCAGGTTGAGTGACAGGGAGGTCCTAGCAGGCAAAGTCCTCGAAAAGCCCGCGGTGCGCATGGTGGTGATGGTTTGGGAGCATCCCTGTGGGGTAGGGTGCCCCCTCTGTGTGACTCCTGGTTGGTCCACTGGGCTCCTAACAGCAACGGAGCAAAGAAAGCAGAAATATGGGGACTATTTCCCACAATGCAAAGAAGCAACGCTCTACATTTTAGTTGTACGGTGACAGTAGGTCTGCGTGAATAAATCCATTTTTCACAGTGTCCATAAACACTATGAATGGCTAAACCCAAGTCAAGAATGGGGAAACCTGAACCACTATATACTGAATGTTGAAGGTGCACAAGATGAAGGGTAGAGTAGACAGAGATAAAAAAAAAAGAATTTGGATAGTTGGCGACATTTTTGCATTTTAATTTTGCAAAAGACATGTAACCAATCTACAATTCAAAGCTTTAGAAGTTATTTATGGGTATCTTCTGATCTCACTTCTCTTGAATCTATCACATCCCACCTTAGCTTTGATGTCGTCCAGTCTGATGGTGGCGATGGTGTTCTTCTTATCGAGTTTCTCATCCTTCTTCTCTTCTTTCTTCTGCGGTTTCACAAGACGCAGCAATCTGGCCTTGACCACCTGTTGATTTGGCGGAGAGATTCTATCATTAAACACATCAAAAGTGGAGATATCAGACCCCCGAGTCAAATGCTCAACGCTCCTGTTCCCTGTACATGCCGCTCATTCACAAGGCTTCTGCTGGGGAGCATCTGAATCTACTCTGAAACCCGCTGTGAAAAATGCCCTGTCGAGCTCCAACTCGCACAGAATAAACACGAATAAACAGCCAACATTCGTTCGACAAAAAATTTTTGCCCAAAAAAAATAAGCATGTAGATTTACCTCATAGACGTAGTCAAAGATTTCCAAGATTGTCAGAACACTGGCACCAATGAACAGTCCCATCTGTCCCCCAATGTCACCTGCTCAGGAAACAGTCATTGCATGGTGACGGTTTGCAGGAATGTCACAACATGGCCGACAGAAAATCTCGCACAGTACGAGTCAAAAGCCTGAGTCCGCCTGGGCAACCTGTGCAGCGCAGGTCCTACATCTGTTCATTTCCTGGTCAAACGTGTTCACCAAAAGTCTCGTGAACAAAAACTAGTTCCCAGCAGGTGAACTGAAATGTTCCACCACCACTGTACGCAACCTGTGGAGAAATTAAAGACAATACCCACCCAGTAATCCTGCCACATCATACGCCTTCTTTTGCTCGATGGTTTCATAGTTGAGAGCCTCAAAGAAAACGTCCAAAACAAGAAAGTTGTCTCTGGAAAGTAAACAAATAAATAAAACTATTATGTCCTGAACCACAGTGACCTTTGGGCAGTGAACTTGACTGAACGCTGTTACAATAACGCTGGCTTTAACTCCCGCAAGTGCAGCGAAAGGGTCGGACTGTGGCTCAAGTCCACGTTTTCCTCCGCTTGCAGGAACGACGGCGCTGAAGGAGGCTCGCAGTAAGGAAGCTCGAAGAAGTACACCTTTCATTTGCCTGTGATTTTGAAAGTTAATATTTCGGTTTAGCTGCTCCAAGCTTCAAACACAGACCGCACTCCTGCACAGCAATGCCCCCCGTTCTAACCAGCTACCGCCTGCGTGTCTTTGTGTAATTTTTACCCCCCCCGCAGAATAAAATTAATAATTCTCCCTGCTACATCGCCCCCCGCTGTCTGCCATCTGCCGTCATTCTGAGCAAAACAGCCAATTCACACAAACCACCCCCCCCAACCCATTTATAATGCAAGTGCCAAACTCACTTGAAAAGTATAACAATTAAAATATTCATTTAAAACCGTCAAATTCTGACAGGTATCCAGACAGCATCCGTCGTGCCGCTAACTCGAGGCCCGCGCTCGAAAGCTACCTGCCTTTACAGGCGCGGCGCAGACGGAAAACAGTATGTTGCTCGAGCTGCGGTGAAACAGAGCTACAGCTGTTCATTAGTTACAGTAACCAGAGAAGGTGTGATTTATTAGTATTACATGAACGCATTTCCATTAATGTTTGCAATATAGCAGCCTGCAATCGGTGCGAAGTTTAAATCGATAAATGTTACGCTAATGTACCATGCGCACTAGCTGCAAATGGCTGTTTTACGAACTTTACAGTTCATCACAACGCCCACGGTGTATCGGACGCCGACATTTGAAGCGTATGACAGCATTACATTTGCTTTTATTATTTCTCCAAAGTGGCGTAAATCTCAGCAACCTTTTAACCCCAGCAAAAGCGGCGTGGTTGGTCCAGCCCTGCTTTGTGGGGGTTACCTGATGTATTCCTCGGTCTTGTTGAACTTCTTGGCGAGGTATCGGGCCGAGCCCCGGCTGGGTATCTTCACCATGGAGAGCTCCTTGCCATAGCGGGTCAGGTTGCAGGGGGTCTGGCACGGGCAGGTGCTGCTGGGCTTCTTCTGCAGCATGACTGGAAACACAGGCCGCAGATTCGGAACAGGCACCGGGTGTCTGTCTGGATTCACCTGCGGTCGCATCCGAGCAAAGGATTTCCCGAAAAACATTGTGCTTTACGACCGCGACTAATTCGTTCGTCTCGCGAGGTGGTTGCGCGGATGAGGGGACGGATGCACACCTGTAAAATCAGACCGCCCCAATTCCACCATCTTTACCAGATGTGTCAGTTTTATTACTTGAATATTATTTTCAACAACAACAACTCCTGAGTCATTTTGTAAAGTTATTTTTGGGGACTTCACACTGAGTTTCACTTTTCCCGCAACAAATAAATCATAACCCCACCCCAGAATAACCCCCCTGGGGTCTATTTTTCAGGGTTTCTTATCTTATCAAACTCCTCCAAAAGGGCCCCGTAATGGTTAGGAAAACATGTGACTCAAACTCAGACGCTTTCTTTCTGTTTCAGGCCCGTGTCAGTTCTTCCTCTGTTTATGAGAAGCTTCGAATTTGAGAAAAGAAGACAAAAAGGAGATGTTAGAGAGTGATGTTGTGAACACAAAGGCAGACATTCCTGGTGTCTGTGATGGTTGTAATGAGGTCCTCTGCCTGCGGCGGCCGGTTCTTCAGAGCGCGTCGCTTTTACAACAGCGCAGTCCCGAGACGTAACTGTATCGTAAATGGAGCACATTTATTCCAATTATGTAAATAGAAAATACTACGGCTGTAGACTGATGATGTCAGGCTGGCCTACGTCTGCTCATCCACCTGATAAATGGGGATGCTCACCTTTCGGAAACGTAATTGCATCACTAAGCTGTTCGGAACCGGAGCTTACAACTGTACTGATCTTATTCAACATTTGTTTCGTAAGACGCTTTTTTGATGCCATCGCAAACTCCCACCAGAAAGACATCTGCGGGCCTCGTGCCCATACGTCTCTGCATCAATCTACCGCGTCTGCGGCTGACCAGATCGACTGCCGCAATAGGCTGGTGTGATGTGAAAAGCCGCGCCGAGCATCCCACATCCACACCGAAGAATCGGCGCAGGTTCGCAGCCCCTCCAGGCCCACAGCTCCCTGTAGCACACAGGGGGGCACGTCCTCACAGGCAGCATCTCTTACTCAGAGCGTTGTCCACGCACTTGATTTTGCTCGGGGGGCAGATGGTGGTGTTTCCTGGGCGCAGAAAAAAAAATGGAGAGGCAGGGGGGATCAGAAAACAGCAATCATTCATAACCTGCTTCAATTCTCTCATTCCGTGGAGGGGAAAGGGAATATGACAATGCCTTCTCCTTGCCACATTGGCTCCGGTTGCAGGTTGAAATAATGTGCCACATCACTGCCCCTTGGGCATATTTAGGAAGTCTTTAAAAAACAATCAGCAATTCCTTCTCCGGCATATTGAGGGACTCGCCACAATGATCAGTAGACAGGAATTCATCAACTGCAAAATTAATTGGGGAGTATATGAATGGCAAAGGAGGCAATATTCCGAGTTAATGGTTTTATAATGGTTTCTTTTTCTTTTCAAATCAGGAAGATTTATCTATAATCACTGCAGAGGAAGTGGGTGTTCATTAAAACACGGGATGAGTAATTGAAGGAATATCTTGATATTTCACACAGTCTTGCCTGGGTTTGTAACAACTGTTTTGGGACGGTCACGTGTCGAGGTGGCGGGTCGATAATTTACGGGCGTCGCTCTGTTGGTGACTGAGTGACGGGAACGAAGGAATGACGTGGAGGGAGAGGTGAAGGAGAGGGGCAGCGCGAGGGACGCAGGTGCTCACCTGGCATGTGGACCATCCTGCAGTTGCACTCCTTCAGCACCTCTTTGGTCTCGCAGTGGAGGCGGCAGGCGCTGATGCTGTAGGTGTCGTATCCCGGGATCAGCTCCTCTGTGCTGTCCCGGCAGTTTCCCCACGGCTGAGGCAGGTAGGTCAGCTGCAAACAGAGGGGGAATCAGAGGGTCACTGGGGCGGGGCGGGGCAGCTGACGGACAGACGACCAGGTGGGCCGTCCTGTACTCACCCTCTGCTCCTGGCAGGAGACGAAGGTCTGGAAGCCAGGCGAGACTCCAAAGCCCAGTTCGTGGATGTACGGGGGCTCGTCCTGGCTATGGATCTGCACTCGGATTCCTGCCTCCAGAGACGTCTCATCTGCCACACGAGGGACGGAAAGATGTGAGAACAAGACCAGAGGCAGAACTTATACACATTCCACAGGTGGCTGAAGACATACAGCTTATTCCAGAGCGCCAGACTTACTCTTCAGGCACCGCACAAGGTGCTGCAGTTTGCGCCACATTTTCATGTTTTTCTTTGCTGTTTCTCTTTGTTTCCCATGGGTTTTTTGTTTTTGCATCTTTCTACTCTCACAGCTGCCTGAATGGACTTCCGATGAAACTCTGTGTTGCTGCACTGCAACAGCAGCAGACTCTGTCTTGTTATTCTGCTCGTGGTGAACTAGGAGCGACTGTGGAGCATTTTGATCATTCTGCTGTCACCTCTCTGAGTGGTTTATCTTATCCCACTAATGGCTGCAGCTCTGACAACAGTGCAGGTTTTATATGCGCAGGAGATCAGCTGCTATCTATCCATCCATCCATCCATCCATCCATCCATCGATTGATCTATCTATCAATCTATCCATCCATCCATCCATCCANTGCGCAGGAGATCAGCTGCTATCTATCCATCCATCCATCCATCCATCCATCCATCGATTGATCTATCTATCAATCTATCCATCCATCCATCCATCCATTGATCCATCCATCCATCTATCTATCTATCTATCTATCTATCTATCTATCTATCTATCTCCTTGCCTGCCTACCCCTGTGAGATTAAAAGTCCCATATTTTGCCTTGTTAAATTTAACATATTTCTGTACTCTCTCTTCTCTTATTGAAAAGATGTGCTTCTGATCAGGTAAACAAAGCATGTTCTTATTGTTGACACCCAGTTAGGGTCTGTAGGTGATGTTTATATGAAGTACACTGTGAAATCTAAGTGCCTCCAAACCCTTATACTGGTAGTAGCTAAATTGCTATAATACCTGCTGGTGTTTTTGAAAATCTCATGAAAAATGTATAAAATCCATAAAATGTGTTTTTGTGAGTTTTTTTTCCACAAATGTTGCGATGACTATAAGGAAAAATGTCTAAAATCTCAGTAAAAACCCAACATTTTTCATTTTTGCACACTTCCTTCTAAACACCCCTTGACACTTGTCCACGGCGTGCAAGACCATTCATCACAACTCACTTGTCTCCTTCCAGATGGGAAGGTACTCATCCTGCTGGATGTCCAGCATGATCTCCAGCCCATTTCCCATCCCGCCTTGCTTTGTTTTCCGCAATGTGGTCTTGTTGCCATTGAACATGTAGCACTTCCCGTATCTGGTGTAGACCTGAAAAACAGGGCAAGACACTTACAGTGAGTTTATCTGACTTTCTATATTGAATGGATCAATTCATCAAGACTTAAAAAAAAACAATTCAGTGTTTAATGTGGATCGACTGTCTGTTAATTTATTTCCCCCACACATCTCTATGATGCCAAGGACTGCATGCATCAGACAGGCTATGGATGGAAATGGCCAGGAGGCTGCAGCAGTGGGACCCTTAACATGCCCGTGAACTGTTCTCCACGAAGGGGTGTGAACGTGGCGCTTCACACTGGATGCTGCATTGTGAAATGGGTGTGAGGTGGGATTCCTCCCCCGAGAAAGCTGATATCAGATGCAGCATCGCTCTTTACAGCAAAAGAACCAGTCACGTTTCTCAGAATGCGCTCGCAGCAGAGGTATTTCAAACTGCATTTCTACACTGCATGATTCTGAGTGTTATATACAGAATTGGACGAGATCGAAACAAACCATTTTAGATTATTTTATGCATATTTATACATTTTCACCCTGTGTAGTTTTAATGGATGCCAACAGGTTTCTGAAAGCCTGGTGTTTATCGCTGATCTGCACATTATCAGTTTTTTTGCATAAAACATTTTAACAAGAAGTGCGTCAGTAAAGGAAAAATATTGAAAGAACACATGTGAAAACGGAGGAAAACACGGACGGTTGGGTGAATGTATTCAGACTTGTTTAGAAAGTGTCGATTAAAGCCCAAAAGAAACGCTGTGGACTGTTATATGGTGAGACACACCCGGGTTTGTAGGCCTTTGAGAATCACAAACAGCGATTACTGGGGGGAAAGAGCTGAAACGGAGTGCGGGGGGCCGCTGTTACCTGAGACCCACTCCTGCTATCTGCACTGTGGCTTTGCCGCAGCGACGACTGGTGGGACTTGGCACATTTTTGGTGGGAGTCAGATTAGTCAGTGAAGAGCTCCGCGCCCAGAGTGACTGTCTGGAAACCCGGAGGAGAAAAGCACGTGGGACTCACAAGTGGCCGTAAATTCAGCGTGACCTTCCAGCCATGTTGCGGAGCAGTTACAGAAGAGACCGCAATTCAGGCTGTGACCATACATATATAAAACTTAATGCCACAGTTAAAAAAATAATGCAACCAGTGTTTTACATTATTTATAATTGTAATTCATTTAAATCTACCATGTCAGTCTGTTAACAGGCTATTTTCATTACCTTTGATAAATGAAAGGCTCATGAATATGTAAAAGTGTGTAAATATGCAACAGCGCTACTGCTAAGTTACACAGTCTGCTTACTTCCATTTGGTTCAGCAAAAAAAAACAATAAAATGTATATATGATAGTTACTCATATCTGATAGAGTGAGAATGCAATATAAAGCATAAATATAATTAATATTTCATATTAGTGATATTTCTAATGTAATTAAACCTGTCATCCTTGCATATATAGTATACTGGCCAGTTTTTACTATCACTGATAAATAAAACGCCTCATGAATATTTAAAGGACATTTTCTGGATAAATGTGCCACAGAAATATTTCCAGTTTGAACAGCGTCTAAAACCCGGAACTTGGTACAAGGCCGGAACTCTGGCGGATGGTGGGTTGCGACACACAAACCATGAAGGCGAAGCAGCTGCTCATCTGCATTATCACAGGCTGTTTGTATCGGCGGTTATATAATTGATCACATGTAAAAACACAAACAAATATGCTGTGCCGCGATGCGGGACGGGATGGGCTCAAACACAAAAATGACCAAAGACATAAACACAAGCGATAAACCATAAACACGGGATCTGCTTAGAAACGCGACCAGGACCTGGGGCTGTTTTTAACTGGTTTGTAACTGCAAAGTCTGACCACTAAGATGCACTCAATAAATGCTTAACAATAGGGCCGTCTGTTGACTCAAAGAAAGCAAGTTTCGTGTAAACAACAAAAATGTGTGACACTTTTAATTTTCGTACTTTTATTAACGTCACTATGAAACGCAGTTGGTGCAAAAAGCCTTTTGTTCACCAGTTATTCCCAGAAACAAGCGCGATGTTGCTCGTCTTGTTATTGACCATGGAAACTCAGAGACACTGTAGGAGGGCGTTGTATTAAGGTGGTCCTATCCATCCATCCCTCCATCCATCTGTCCATCCATCCATCCATCGGTTTTATATCCATTTGTGCTGGTCAGGGCTGCGGGGGTCTGGAACCAGTTACCCTGGATGGGATAGCAGTTTGTTGCAGGGTGGTCACTCATGCAAGCTGACACTGTGAGCCACTTGACGTGACCAGTTAGCCTGAAACATGTGTCTTTGGACTGTGGGAGGAAACCCACACAGACATGGGGAGAACATAAAAACCCCACACAGACTGGTCTGGTTTCAAACCCACAACTGTGAGGTGACAACACTACCCACTGGTTACAATTTACCGGCTTCACCGGACTTTGCCGGTTCCCGTTTGCTTTGGTGCAGAAACTTGAGAAAATAAGTGTGAAGAAAGTGAAATTTTAAAGTATATTAGAAAATGTTTGTATCTTTGCAGATTCCTAACTCAGCAGTTTGTAGCACGAGGGGGAGTTTATGTCCCTTCTGTTGCCTAATTTTAGCTCAAACACTCCGCAGGCTGGCTGTGTAGGTCCAGTGTGGGAAAACCAGGGACAAGCTCTCATGTGGAAGTGGCTCCCGCTCTCTGATCACTTAAGGATGCAGGACACAATGCATCAAAGTCACGGAGTCGCAGCGGATCCGCACACTGTTATTGCCTTCTACAGGGGCCCATTTTACACAATTCACTACTGTAATTACGGGAAGGAACGCTGGCAAGTGCTGCAACACGAATCACACACACACACACACACACACACACACACACACTCTCTTTCTTAATAGCTCCACCTTTCAAATACAAATCCTAACTAATCAAAACCATTTGTTGTGGAAAAAAATTCCTTTTAATGAATATGTATACAAAAAACAGTTAAATTTACATATCTGGAGGATGACTTGATAAAATTTCCTATATTTTACAGTACTGTACAAAAGTGTTAGGCATGCAACTTGAATGTGTGTTGAGAAGTACAGGTAGATTCTTATGTACCATCAGGTATGTTTCTGGTTGGTCCTAAATTCATTCTGCAGCCTGAGAATGACCTCAAACACCCAATCTCGGTCATACACAACTATCTTCAGCAAGAAGAAGGAATCCTGCAACAGATGGTCTGGTCCCCACAGAGCCCTGATCTCAACATGATCGAGTCAGTCTGGGAGGACATGCAGAGACAGTCAAAGTCTGCAGAAGAACTGTGGCCAGTTCCTCAAAATGTTTGGAAGAACCTATCGACCTCTACCTTAAACTGCATGCAAGTTTGCATAAGAGAATTGATGCTGGTTTAAAGGTAAAGGGTGGTCCCACCAAATATTGATCTGAATGAGGTTTTTTTTTGTCTACTGCACTTTTTAGAAGGTTTATTGATTAATAAATATTCATGGCATCATTTTTGGAACCATCCTCACTTTATAGCATTTTTCCCACAGGTGCCTAAGACGTTTGCACACTACTCTAAATCTTTAGGCTTTAAATTGAGTCACTGGGTCAGCAAAACCCAAAGAAAGCCCTAAAGAGGACACTTTAAGTTTTGTGGAACTAAAAGATTAAATCAATACCTGGATTATTGCTGATATGATATCCCGAATACTGTGCCAAGAACGTATATTATAAATGTACATAGTAAAAAAATGACATTAATTCGGGCTTATTGTCGTTCTGCACTTATACACATTTACAAAGAGAATAAAATGTAGCTTCTGCTTGACCACGGTGCACAGTAGTAAGACAACACACCTTTGGACTGTGGGAGGAAACCAGAGCACCCATACAAACACAGGGAGGACGTGCAAATCCCACACAGCCTGAACCTTATTCAAGCCTGGACATGTGAGGCACCAGCACTACCTGCTACCTGCCAAGTTCATTTCAAGAATTAACGTCTCGCAAAAAAGTGAACAGGCGCCGCGTCACATTTTAGCAGGAAGTACACAGCAGCGAGCGATAGTGTTTGCACAGGTTAACAGTGCTGGGATGGAAAGCATAGCGCTCCCTGCTATTTCTTCCGTTCAAGGGCTACCGCCTTAAGCACGATGCTCCTTATACTAAACCAAGGAACCGAAGGAAGGAAAAGCAGTGAATTTCAGCTCTGCTGGACACTGTTCATTTTGTGACTCCCAGCTCTGACTAGGCAACCTCAGGATTACTGCAGGCTGGATGCAGGAGCGTTACTGCGGTTAATAAGCTTTTTTAATCCTATTTACCCGACACAGTCTTGATAACAACCTGGAAGTATTAAATATGTTCCACCCCGGCAATACATTAGTCATCAGATCAGCTACTGGCTAGAACAGATCTTACTGCATCTTTCACACACAACAAAAAAAAAAAACCTTTGCCTCCAGCATCATCTCCGTTCAGTGAGTTTTTCCATTATCTCTTCCTGGAACTTGTTGTTAGGAAGTTCGCTGGCCGGCTTGTCATCTGCACAGCTTCCCTCAGACGGCGTGATTGATGGGCCGGATTTCTCTCATTAGGCCCACCAAGTAGAAAAAAAAGCCAGACTCTCAGTTTCTGTCGGCTCCTGTAAAGTGTAGTGAATTGTTGCCGAACAGAAAAGATAGAAAAAGAAGTTTAAAGAAAAAAACAGCGGTGACATTTGTCTCGCTGAATTGGTGGATGGTGCAAAGAACCAAAGAAGTTCCCTTTATGAGCCCTCGTGACTCCTGGCTGGCAAGTCTGGTCATTTAGCTGCACTGGTCTGCAGCCGATGGTGTCTTCTCCCTGACATCTGAGACCTCGATCCCACCTCACCGCCAATTAGACTCCGCTACTGGCTATAGGGTGACCTTCTTTTGCCAACTCTACCTGCCTAGGCCATCAGACTCAACGTTCTTGGTCAACGAGGCCTGTTTGGTATTAGCTGTCATCCTGCCTCTCCTACCCCACTTGTCTGCCCTCTGCTGTGGTCTAGTCGCATGTTTTTCAAACTACTGCCAGCTCTTACAGTGACCCCTGGGTCCGTTGTGTTGATAAGGATAACTGCTCTTCTCTGCCACCCTTTCGCCTCAAGCGGCCTTCCTCAAGTCGAGAGCAAGGGGTGACAGAAGAATAAAAACTGCTACCGAACTCAGTGGCAACTTTTCAGCAAACATCTTGGGCCCTGTTTGGAACCAGAAGTAGAAAGAAGCAGGCTGAAGAAACTGATGGAAGTTCAGCTTCTCGAGATCGGTCCTGCCACGACTTGTCCCGGGTGACTTCTTTTTGGAAAGGCCCCCATTCCGAGAGCGTTTGGGGTTCCTTCTGGCACGGAAGTAAGGATGAGGGTGTTTGAGTTGGCTGCTCAGAGACTGCCTTTTACACACCTGTCAGGTTAGATGGAGGCACGAATTTCTGACTTCCGCAACGAAAACGTCCTCGCCCGTACCACCGGCCACATCAACATGCAAAGCACATTTGCTGTGGTATGATAAGTATGTTCCGGAAGGATTCCGACTATACATATGCATAAATCATTCTCCTTCCAGCACCCTGGTTTAATTGGGCTTAATGCTTCACCATTAACAGTGTTTTAGCTTTTTCTTTTTACCTCAAATTGCCTTGTTTTAGCTTCGCCGCTTTAGCATGTTTATGTTGCCTTCCAGGCGAGGGACAAGGCGCCTGCACGAACAAAGCTGACAAACGTCCTCCTCGCGACGGAAAGCCGACTCTTCAAACACACGCCACGCTTCGCTGAACAATCCACCGGAGGCGGCTTGAGAGCCCGGCCCACAAACATCCGTTTACCGGCCCCGAGTGCCTCGGTTTTGGAGTAAAGCCCATTAGAGGTGGCGGGAAAGCGAGGAAACGCACGACGCCGCGTCCATTAGCGACGGGTGGCCGCAGCGTCCGGGTTCAGCCGCCGAGGTGACACTCCGAGCGCCGCTAAAAGGCTGCGCGGCCGCATTTCACGCCTTCCTGCTGCAGACACAAATCTCCATAAATGCAGAAATATGCAAATCGTAGCGGGGACATATTCGCTCACACATGTTTACGTGTAAACATTTCCAATTATCGGATTCAGCGTTGGTACCCGGACCGACAACTCGTCGCACTTCCAAGAGTGACACGGGCACGATAGCACATTTGTAAAGCAGATTTCACGGATGTGACAGAGGTGACTAATGAAAGGAAAACTAATTTTAAGCACATATTAAACATGTGAGGGTCTGGACAAAAAGCTGCTTTAACAGGCACTGACAGCGGAATGAACTGTAATAAAAGACTGAATGCATTAAAAAGAAGAGGTTTTTATTTCATTAGCGCAAACTGTCTGAATGGCGAGTGTCTCGGCGATCGCATAAAATCTAGAATTTCCATTAGGGCCCAGCAGCGGCGGCGTTTATGTGTCCGACTGTAGGAGGGCACGGAAAGTTCCAGAACGCGGGGCGTCGGGGCCCTCTGAGCGAACCAGCCTGATTTAAACGGAGCACATTTGCGAACAGCCCCGAAGGAGACGGAGCGACGCCGACCGTTCCGACTCATTCGTTCTCCCGGCCGCAGGCGGCCAGGCGGATCCGTCTCTCAGAGAGGCGGCGTCTAGGCCCGACATCAAACGCCTCGCGTTTACGGCAAACCACCTTCTCGGGCGGAGAGACCCGCCGACTGACTCACCCGCTCTTCTCCAAGCTGCTTGTGTGTGATGAGCAAAGTTTGCCGTCCTGGAGAAATACGGAAAACGCGCTCCACACCCCCCCGTGTTGACCTCGATCGGCTTCACCGCGCTTACGCGGCTGCCGCCGTTATCCACGGCAAATCGGAGCGCTTATTCTTTCCATTATTTTGCAGAACATATAAAGGTTCAGGACCCTCGTGGAGGGTACAATAGTAAGGCCTCCTGTGGGACCTACATGAACGACCGAAGTTTTATGCCTGTGTCTATCCCCGCTGTGTCATTTGTTGCCTTACTGTGGTATTACACCCAGTAAAACAGACTTACATTAAGTTCTTTCCAGTGATGGATGTTGTAGTGATCACAGTCATACCATTTCCATCAATAGCACTGGGTTTGAATCCCCTCTGCACTACCTTTAGACAACAGACTTACCCTGAATTATTATGGTACCCAGTAGTATTAATGGGCAAATACAGCTTAGTGTATCTTATCCTCACCTGTAAGTTGCTATGGAGAAAAGTTGTCAAATAACGGCTGTTTATAATGAGTCAATAAACAAATATCCTTCTGGTCACGCAGTATACTTACATATAACAAAGACAGACGTGCAGGACTGTATTTCCAGCTCATTTTGGACCTGATGAAGAACTGGAAAGGTGAGTGAGGTGAATGAAGGGGATCAGAGCGGGAACACAGTCACTCCATTCCTGGATTCCAGACACCCCGTGTCCCTCCTTTAAACCTTTATTTTTATCCACATTATTAGCCAGTGGTCACCGTGTACTTAGAAGAGGGACAAAAGTTTCAGTTGATTTTATTTTCGTCATCTGGATTAGAAAACCGTTGAACCTACTTAGCATCACAGCCACCCCCCCGCTGAGATTATGCAACACTCAGTACACTGAGACACTTGTTCACCGCATTTTCCAGCTTCTTTTGTGTCGCACTGTTTCACGCACCCATCTTCTCTTGCTCTTCATTTCATTATCACAGAACCGCAGCTGAGATGTGGGTTTGAACCTGCCTAGTCTGCTTTGCATGTTCTTCTCAAGTGTTTCCTAGAGCTGCTCTGCCTTTCTCCCACAGTCCAAATATGCGATTCAGCTGATTCACTGGCGCAACGTTGCCCTTTTTATGTGTGAGTGAATCAGTACAATAGATTGGATTCCTATCCATGGTGGTCCCGGCCTCTGCTTTGGAGCCTGTGACTCCACTCTGGACAAACTATTGGTAATAGATGCATGTAAAGCTCCTTCTGCACACAGTCAACCGTGTAGTGCTAAAGCCCTAACTGCAAGCGCGTCCTCACTCTGTTCATTAATACATCTGTCCACATCTATATTTTATAACCGACTTGCATGGCTGTGGGGCTCGTAAACAGCTTCTCACATCAGACCTGCACACTTCAATTTTGTTGCCCATGGCAAACAAGCTCCCGTCTTTGAACTTCCCCACCCCCCTCCCGGCGCAGAGGGAAAACGTGCTCCGCGATCTCCCAACTGCGTCCGCGTCGATTTCAGAGTCAATTTCTGCCTCTGTTCAGACTGCTTCCTGGGTTCGGCCAAGATCGATGAGGCGAAAACGCAAAGGGGTCCGTCCCGGCAAACAGAGTCCGCAAGGGGCTTCTCTTTCAGTCAGGCCTCTGCTTCCTGCACCGTCTCTCCCTGTGTCTCTACTGCATCCTCTAAATGGGACCGTGGTAAAACTGCTGCTTCCATCACAGCTTGCAGAAGCCTTGATGTTTTCTGTTTGCTTGGTTTGCTTCAGGCATGGTAAAAATTATACTTGACGTAAGACTGTATTTAAAGCCAGCTAAAATAATGGAGCTGCTCTAGGTGGTATCGGTGGTGTTTGCCAACTTGAGGACAGGACAGCTGATAAGGAAGTGGCTCAGACATCATGAGTGCCACAAACAGAGCTCGGGACCATGGGCTCGATTATGTTGGAGGTGAAGCTCTTGACGGAGAAGCCCAGAGGAACAGATGAGCGGAAATGAGCAGGAATGTGTAAACAAGCACTGAGCTGTCTGCTACGATAGCGGTGTTGGAACATCTAGCAATCCTCCAATGCCCCGACCCCTTCTGCAAATACTCAATGTCTGAGCTCACCAGCCTGCTGGGCCTCAGACATGGACGCTGGTGACTCTTCCTGTGGTGAACACGGTCCCATATGACGGACACGTTACGCTGATGTGCCGGTGTTCATCGGTCCCTGCGATGGGCAGTGTAACACTGTGCTCTATTCACCAGGTGGTGCAAGAAGCCCAGAGAAAAATCACGATTGAACTGGGAGCCATATTTCTGACCGAGACTGAATATTTGAAAATGGGCCATAAAGGGCTGGAACCCAGCGGGGGAGTGTCATGGGATACATAGGACGTGTATGTCAAGGCAATAGATTTAGAGTAAACAGTGGCCCAGAGCTGCAGCTGGAACATGATGATATTTTGTTTGTTGGAGGGGGGTCTCAATGCATATAAATGTGTATAAAACCCAAAACTACATAGCTCATTGGTTGGAAGAGCTGCTTAAAGTCAAGCTGAAGTAAATAAGAACATTGAGGGGCCTTCACTAGGGGGCCTGTCTGAACTAGTGAAGCTCATGGATATTGACAGACAAGAGCAAGGCTGTTCTCACAGATGTCTGGCGAGGATGGACTTGAGGCCCGCGGGTCTGTGGGATACGATCCAAGAGTCCAGCTAGGTTCATCTGTTGTTGAAAGGGCCCTCCCAACAGGATGGTCCACCTTCCAAAGTCACGACCCCCGGTGTCCATTGACCCAGGAATCTTTAAACTCACGACCAAATTGGATGACGGGCAATTGATACATCGGCTGCTGTGTTTATCCTGTCGGGATGGTTCTGGGGGGGTAACGTGTGAACTCCAAGTGGTCTGTTTTCATAACAACCACCGCAAGGTGACCTGGAGGCCACAGCCTAGAGGGTGACTATTAACCCCCAGATATATCCGCTCACTATTACACATTGAAGAAAGTATTAAACATGTCATGTGATCACATTTAGGCATTTTTATGAGCGTTCGCATTTTTAAACTGATGCTTTTTTTGCTCATGGACAAAACGGTCAGGATTCAAATGAATTAACATGAATTCAAATTATGTTTTGTGTTTCATTCTCATGTTCTGCATATATTTAAATGCAATATTCCCAATGCGGCGGGGGGGGGCTCAGTGCTGTTTGACAGAGGAATTAATAACAAAAAGAATAAGAAAAGACTGGACTTTGAAACGGCAGGCTCATTTCTCTTTGATTTATGTTTTCCTCATTTGCAGCGATGTTTATAAAATGATCCAAATGCGATACCGCACAATCCCACTTTCATTATTATTATTAGTCTTTGTTTATCTGACACCATTTTCCAAGGTGATTTACAACGTTTAATCAATTTTGCAATGAATTATGAAGATTATTAAGTTTATCCAGCCAGTAACTACTACTGTATGAATTCCTTATTTTTTTAGCGGTGGCACGATGGAAAGGTGAGCAGCGCCAGGGCCTCCCAGCAGATGGGTTTTAATCCAGCTCAGCCTGTGGGGAGTCCACATCTTCCCCCTGTGTTAATAGAGATCTTCCACCAGGTGCTCGGGTTTCCTCCCACAGTCCAATGTGCTTGAGGTGAACTGGTGACTCTAATGTAAAACACATTCACGTAGGTAGATCGACCAAGGACACTACAGCAGTGAAAGGGGATTTAAACCGGCAGCTTTCCGATTGCAAGGTCACAGCCCTCAACATTATGCCATCTGCTGGCTTACCTGTACAGTGAAAGCATCCATCTACAAAACGGCCGAAAACGTACCCCGAAAAGAACGTGGCAGGTGCTTCATGCGCCGAGTCGTACGCACCGTCTCAAAGACGTTAAAAAAAAAAAAAAAACATTGGCGCAAACATGATTTAAGATTCTGCTTCCATAAACCCACTTAATGATTTCTCCTTTCCAATCTCGAATTAATTTCCTCAGGGTTAACCCCTGGCCCTGTGACATTAAGAGTTCAGAAAACACTTGAGGCACAGCCTCTGAAATGAAAGCGTACCAAAGAGTGGAAATTGCATGAAGTGATAGATATTTAAATTCATAGAGGGACAAAGTCCTGGCTCACCTTGTCCCCCCTCTGTCATTGTGTACTTTATTTATAGTTTCCAATTAGTCAGCAGACAATTTCTCGGGAAAATTTGGGCAGGCGATCCAGCCGCGGCGCCGTGTTTGATCTGCGGGAAGCTGGAAGAAAAAATGTCTCGCTAGTTACTTTAAAAAAAAAAAAAAAATTCCACAGCTTGTCCTGATATTTTTCCTGCTTCTGACAGGGTCACCAGACAAAGGCGTGAGCTTCTGCGCAGAACCGCGGCCTCCCTCTAAACAACTTTTGCTGGTTAAAGATGACCTCACCTGGTCTTACAGCAGATGGATAAGAAAGCAGGAAGAATGGAAGCCATCCCTTCACTGCACACACTGACCAGCAGGTGGTGTGGTGTCTAGAGACCTCCCCTTGTAACTGGGAGGTCTTGGGTTTCAATCCTCATTCCCACTGTAGTACCCTTGATCTGATACAGTAAAATTTACCCAGGTGCATGGGTAAATCATTGTACGCAACTTATAGGTCAAACTTGATAGTAACTTGATTGAACTGCCTTGGACAGAAGTTTTATTATTATTATTATTATTATTATTATTATTATTGCTGTTGTTGTTGTTGTTAGACACCACTAAATTAGCTGAGAATGTTGAAATAGCACACACACACACACACACACACACACACACACACACACACACACACACACACAGTATGTGTGTGTTGTAACCCTAAACATAACCCTAAAAACGCAGTATTAGGGTAAAAACTGTGTACAAGCATAAACATTTCAGCAGTTGCTTTGATATGAATCCCAGCTCTGGAAGCCCATGGTGTAAAGTGCAGCATACTCTAGTAAACACACCATTCTGTCACACATTTGCTCAGACAGATATATGCTACAGGCATTTTAGAGTCACCAGGTCACTTGAATTTTGAGGACACCTGAGTGCCTGGAGGGGGTCCAGACAAATGCGGCGGAAGACATCCAAACCCTGCACAGACAGCGCTGGGGTTCCTTTTTGAACCTGCAGCTGAGGAGCTGTAGATTTAGTTGTGGCACAGCTGTTACACTGCTTATCTGCAAGTTGGAGGTAAAAACTTTATCTACAGCAACAAAGACCTACAAAGACCCACGGCAACAAAGACTTGGGTCCTCAGGCCGAGCTGAGCCTAGCAAAACTGTCGGAGTTCAACCCGGGGTGGTGATCATCAGACAAGCGCTGAAACATCAAACAAGTCCATCTCACATCCCTCTGATCGAAGGCCTGTGCTTTTAAGGAGGAAACAAGGCGGTGGCGCCAACCGCTCTCTCCGGGGTCCTGCACTTCAGGAAGCTCTTCCTGTGAGTGACAGCAAAGGTGATGCGCTCCGGCAGACCCGGGACTCTAACTCTCCCTTACACAACAACATGTTTCATACCCCGAGAGTCGCCCACCGTGATGCTGACCCTGCCGCTGCTCGAGAAGCAAACGCCGAGATCGTCTCATATTAATATGGAAAGTGATGCGCTTCTGTTTTCAGGCATTCACACCGTCGGGGGGAAATCGAGGTCCTTCTTGGTTTTGTGCATAGATCTGAGCAATTACTGGCCTCTTTTGTGCGCTTAAAAATCAATAGCCGCAGTCATTTTCGCACGGCTCGGATGTGACGGAGCCGGAGTGCGTGTCAGCGGGGAGGGAATTATGTGTTCAATCAGTTAATTGATTCTCCGGTTACAGTAAATCAGCTTCGGGAACCAGGTTTCAATCATTGCTCGAGAACCTCGGCTGATAACAAGTGTGTGTGTGTGTGTGTGTGTGTGTGTGTGTGTGTGTGTGTGAGAGAAACAAGAGGAGAAGAGAATGAGGCCGAGTGTGTGTAGGGGATGAGTGCTTGGGTGTGTGTGTGTGTGTGTGTGTGTGTGAGAGAGAAACAAGAGGAGAAGAGAATGAGGCCGAGTGTGTGTAGGGGATGAGTGCTTGGGTTTGTGTGTGTGTGTGTGTGTGTGAGAGAGAAACAAGAGGAGAAGAGAGTGAGGCCGAATGTGTGTAGGGGATGAGTGCTTGGGTTTGTGTGTGTGTGTGTGTGTGTGTGTGTGTGTGTGATGAGGCCAGGATTAAGAAGTCAATGCCTCTGCAGACACCTCCATTTCTGGCAGAAACCCCTCACAGAGGCCTGGGAGTGTGTCAGCTGGGATCCTCCAGCATCAGACGTCCGATATTGACATCTGACGGGTTTCCTTGGTGAAGACCCTCCCCCACACGCCGGCTCCTGTTACAGGGGGCCAGGATGACTCCCTGTGTCAGAGAGCAGCAGCGGCGAACAAACGCCTTTGGGAGTCCGTGGGCCCATCCGTCACCGAGGGGACACCGCTGCCCTCGCCTCCCCGGCCCCTTCGTCCTGCTTTTTATCAGCCCCGGCGAGTTCATGACAGAGGGAGCTGTCGACTGGCGTTCCCCCGGCGAGACAGCGGGCGACCTGATTCCTGCCCACCGCTGGAAACACGCCGCTCCTGTTCAGAGTTCACATTTACTCACGGCTTCCTACACACAGCACCGCCGGCGCGGCTTATACTCCATGACAAGGGCCATTAGGGGCGTCTCCGCCTGTCAGACCGAACCTTTTTTCTTAACAGTAGTGCTTTCAGGAGCCCTTAAGAAGCCACACTGCGGGAGCAGGGATCACACAGGCTAATGGCGCAGACCTATAACCGCCAGGTTGTCAGTTCAAGACCTGAGAGGGCCCTGCTGTACCAGGCTTCAGCTTAATACTTATCCTCAGTTGTTCCAGTTTAAATATCCAGCTATAAAAAATGGCTGCGATTTGCTGTGGAGAAAAGCAGTTAGGGAATAAGAACAAAGATGCTGACTAAAATGTCTGAAGGCTGAACCCAATGAAACCTTTGTGATTGTTTCATTTGTTAAAGGTAACAAATGCCTTTATCAGACACTTTTTTTTCCAGCGATATACTATTTTAGGTTCATACACTAAACTACATACATTTAGTTACTCATTTATACAGCAGAAATTTTTACTGGGTCCGTCTGTGGTCAGTATCTTGCTCAAAGGTAAAGCAGCAGGACGAGGTGTCAAAACCCAGGACTTTCCCATTGCAAAGCGCCAGTTGTAACCAGTAAACTACCTGCTTCCCAGTAAAAACGACCATTTACACATCCTTGATCAAACAACTCAGTCGATACATTACAGAGAATGGATCTGATAGTATGTATCTGTGATAGATTTTAATCCATCCAAATTATGAATGAAAGGCTGAACTGCAAGCGATTTTCCCCCTTTTTACCTCCTGCAACACAGACGTTTTGGTGTTTTTTTTTTGTCTTTTTTTTGTCGTTTTAACATTTCAAAGCAAAAAAGGCCACTGTGGCTGAAAACAGCTCACAACAGATATTAAAGTTCAAAGATGTGTTTCTTCCCTTTATCCTTGTATGAAAGCACGTGCAATTGTTCGAGGAGTGGTTATAAAAAAGTCCAGTAGCTCCACTGCTGTGATTTTTGTTCTCCAGAAGCCTTTCAACTGATGTTTCGTACAAAAGCATCACGCAGACGCACGGCTTCAGCAAACGTTTCGCACGCCGGCAGGAGCAGGCCCGGCCGGTAAAGACCCGGCAGATTTACGACCGGGGGAATCCGCCGGCGCCCAGAGCACATGGCGCGGCCACCAGCCAGCTCATCAATTAAAAGCCCTTGCTCTATAAAATGCCAAATCACAAAATGCAACTTGCAAATAGCCCTAGGAGCCCTGGAGACCCCCCGTGCAGCTGCGGATGCTTTGAGCCCCCGCACGCCGACTTGAAAAGGAAAAACACACAGACGTCGGGTCCCGAACACAAGGCCACGATGGGAAGGAGGGGAAAGCACACGGTCCCTCACTTATTTAATGCACAAACAGCCCATTCATGACAACATTTAGATCAGACATGGACCTTCTGGAACATTCTGCATTGGAAGGCAAATGTCTTAAAAGGTCAGTTCACCCTGCATGAGTCGAGATGGTGAAATTCCTTGGGGACATGCGGGAATGTCGTCTAAAATACATAGCGGTGCTGTTGTAGGCAGTCAGCGTGTCAAAAAAAAAAAAGAAATCGCGATTATTAAAAATGACGCCAGGAATGGTGAATATTGGCATCTTACGCTGGCAGTAGGAAATAACCAAGAAACATTAATCATCAAGTAAGTTAAAAAAACAGGTTCGGTTAAGGACAAAAATATCGCCCAACCTGCATGGTGTCCGGAGCATTTATTGTGAGTTTGTGATTTTTTTTTCCCATTATTTAATTTCCAGTAAACACTCAGTGACCTTCCATTGTTTACACGCCTCTCCATTGATTAACACTGACACCAGTGTATTTATTGCCCAGAAAGCCATACATGAAAAGCTTTGGATTAAAGGTCAAGCAGCTTTATTTGTACACAACTCTTTCATGTGTAACGGATGTGAAACAACTCACACTTGGGCCCGCCGTCTCAAACGTGGCCCTTATAAAAGTGATTTCATCATACGCACCCTCTTCTACGTGAATTTGAAACGCCTAGGTTACAAGTGAAACCTATACAGCGGTGACGGGGCCGAAAGGCTGAATAGGTGATCATGAACTCCCCCCCAACCCCGTTTGCACCGAAGAGCCTGCGAATGAAGTTTGAAAATAAAGGTCATCTCAGAAGAGAAATCAGACAGTTCCCTTCACATTATGAGAAAAGGCCAGAAAAACCTCGGACAGAAGATGCGAACGCTTATTTTACCCTGAACCGCCCCGGCCTCCCATGCGTACGAGACTGTTATTAAAATAGGACCCCATGAATAATTCATGCTGTCATTTTTTTTCCCACGGTACATCTTTCCAAGCATCCTTAGTATGAACTCCTTGAAGCGTCGCCCCTGTGTCCATCCATCTTCGGCAATGTTACTTCAGGCCACGGTGACACTGTGCTTACGGTCGGGGTTCGAACAGGCAGGCGGCACAGTAGTTAGGGCTACCGTCGTGCAGCTAAAAGACCTGAGGTCCAGACTCTTCGGACGTGGTACGTTTACGTGCAATATTCGACGCTGTGTGAAAAGTGAAGTCGCCTTTGTTAAATGTATAATTATTAATATACAAGTCACCCCCCCAAAGAGGGTCTGCACTTATGCCAAACCCACAGCGACAACAGCACAACATGGTGTCAGAGTGGGACCGTCACGGTAAAAGCTCTCCTCCTGCACAGAGAAATTTTAAAAAACTTATATAGTGTTATAGTTTTTTCAAGCCCCAAACGCAAACGCACGGCGTCATTTCAAAACGGTAGGAGTCTGCATTGCAGGATGTTTAGTTTGAGAAGTTCGCTTAAAAACACATTTCTTCTAGAGCGGACAGGAACGAATGGCTGGGTGTCAGGAGATTAAGCGGGTAAATCACTGTAAGTGGCGTAGCGTACAGACCTCACGATGTAAGTCTCTTTGGAGGAGAGCGCCAGCTAAATGAATAAATGATAATAAAGCACGAGGAGAGGAGCAGTTCGGGGCAGAGCGCGCGCGCGCGCGCGCACACACACACACACACACACACACACACACACACACACAGGCTTACTCACTCCCTGTGAGCAATTTATCTCTGGGCCGGGGAGGTAAACCGGAGAACTGCAGGGGGGCCCGGGCGGACACAGGGAGAACATGCAGAATCAGCGCTAACCCACTCGGGTCTGGTCCGAAGGGAGCGCTGGAGCTGCGAGCTGATGGTACATCACCCCGGTCTTCCAGCATATCCTAACAAAATCGTGTTCCGAGGACGCGGTCTCCAAACACTGGGTCTGTGAAAGGAGGCCCAGCTGGTGTTTTGATTGAATGCTTTTCTCATTTCAGCCGTCCTACACGTCGACGGCGCTGTTTCCATTACAGCGTGTCAATATTACAAGATGGAAAAAACCTCCACGCTGAACTCACACTATGGAAAGATTGCCTGCATGAAGGCTGTTTATAATAATAATAATAATAATAATAATAATAATAATAATACAAGATTAGGAAAAAAATCATAAACAAGAACTGCCACGGTGCTATCCAGAGATGATCGGGTTCCAGAAGGTGACTGACAGATCATAGTTTCCATTTTATGAGGAGCAAGGTTTCCTTTGTGTGTGTGTGTGTGTGTGTGTGTGTGTGTGAGAGAGACAGAGGGATATTCCAGCTCAGACAAGGAAGACCTCATTACTTCAGTTAAGGAAATGATTACTTCTATTGAGTGCTTCAGGGCTCAAATGGAATAAAACCAGACACACACTCCTCAGCTGTTTGAGCCCCAGACTCAGGGAGGGGGGGGGGGGGGGGNGGGGGGGGGGGGGGGGGGGGGGGGAGGGGGGGGGGGGGGGGGGGGGGGGGGGGGGGGGGGGGGGGGGGGGGGGGGGGTGTCCCCTCCCCCGCTTGTTTGCTAAAGCCCAACAGGTGCTTGAGAACCTGTGCAAAATAGTGAGTCGAAAAAAACTCTTGTGTGCTAATAAAGGATGAATAAAACAAATGAATAAAATGACATTATTTGTTTATTAATGTAATAAACTACATCATTACATTTAATCATTCATCTGACACCTTCCTCTAAAGCTCCAAATCATCAGTTCGAACCTGGAGCTTTTGTGTCCTGTTTGAGATTCAAACCAAGAATCAGTAGATGCCACACCAGCAAGCAACACATTATTATTATTATTATTATTATTATTATTCTCAGCTGCTTTGGGGTTCTCAGCTGGGTGTGAGGTTGAATCTGGCTCAGCGTGTGTGGAGTTTGCATGTTCTCCCCATGTCTGTGCGAGCTGCCTCTAGGTGCTCTGGTTTCCTCCCACAGTCAAAACACATGCATTTCCACTCTAAACTGCCCATAGTGTGTGACTGTTTCTGTACAGTTGGCATCCCAGGGTGCAGTTTCAAAGCCTAGTCCTCGGCCCCAGACCCCCCTGACCAGGATCGAGTAGTTAATGACAAAAGACGGACGTTTAGCCGACACGTCTGTCCTATTTATTATTTAGCTCTCATTGACTCCAGCAAGGTGTGGTGACCTTGAGTTACAAACACATCAGGTTAGGAACAGACTCCCAAACAGTGTTTGTAACCTGAGGACCCGGGGTATTTGGATAACTGAGCGCTAACCTCCATTTTTCTGCTGCCCCTCCAACACCCCTCCGCAAAGCCCAGTTTACATATGCAGGCACAGAATGCAAAAGAATAAAGACTCCGTCCAAAACGGCAGTTTAATTAAAGTTGGCAGAGCCTCATTTATTTAAAAAGGGGCTCCTCCTCTGAGAGGCTAAAATCTACAAAGTGAAATTGTATACAATATGTTTTTTAATTTCCCCAGGGGCCAGAGTGCAGCCTGCTTAATGCTGGGAGACAGTAGGACAGAGGGCAGAAGACCTGGACCGAGACGCAGCCGCAGCCCAAGTTCCGGCTGTTTCCGTGCCTCGCTGCAGCCTCCGCTCCCGCAGGAGACCCTCCTGTTCCGGCCCTGAGCAAGGCTCTCGGTCCCAAATTATTTGCGCGCATGTCTGGCTTTGTTAAACAGGCAAAGCACAAACTTTGTAAGTAACCTTGGAATTAAAAAAGTGTCTACTAAGGACAGGAGCGATAAAGGGTTTGCGCAGCGGCAAAGATCAGGGGCCGTGGTTAATTCCGCACCTTTCTCCAGACTACGCCAGCAGGAGCAGACCTCTAACCACTACGCCGCCTGCTGCCCACATGAAGGCTGAAGCTTTATTAGTCTCTTTGTTAAACATATTGCGACCATAAAAATACGTATGTGATGCCAATGACTTTTGTCACTTTGGTCCATCGCGGGCTGCATCTATGTACTGTTTCCTTTCGGATCGATAAACATCTCGTTCACGATTTTGGGGGTTTTAGTATCTCTCTCCCTCTCCATCTCCTTCTCTTCTTTTAGTTCTTCCGACCACAGTTTGTGTGTATGATATTCTTATTTTTTGCAGGGTTACAGTCTCAAACAACAGTCATTTTGTTCTGCCTCTATTTAACATTACTACCTGGTGCACAGATATAACGAAAGTTTGGAAGATTTTAATGTGCTGAATTATTCTTAAACTGAGTGTAAGATCAGCTATAAATTTAAAACTTATTGGGTGCTGTGTTTGTCTTGTGTTTTATAGCTGGTTGTATTCATAATGTGTTGTTATTTCTGTTTTATGCTGCTGTAACCCAGTGCTGCCTGTTGCTACTAATAAAGTAAATTTAACAAAAAAAAAAAAAACTTCTCATTCATTCGTCCGGAGTATAAACTGTGGGAAGAGCGTAAAACAGCCCCTTTAATAATTCGAAATCGATACATCATAACACGCGCGCCAAAAGTGCTCATGTGGACCTTGCAAATGGTGTATTTCTCGCACCGGCAGCCTTCTGCCGCTTGCAGTGATTTTCATTCCGGTGGTTCATATCACACATCAGTCTTATCAACGGCCGGTAGCTTGTGGGCGATTCGGCTGCTCGAGCCGTCTGCTGACCAGCGACTTTCAAAGTCCACATCAGCACGTTTGTTAGAGGCCACAGATTCGGAGAAATAAATTAGTAAAAAGGCGACGACTAAATATAGCGTTTATTTTAAAACAATGCTAATCAGTATAGCCGCTCTATAATAACTAAGAAACACTATTTATTCCTCAGTGAAATGCCCCGGGCCTCTCAGCAGTTTCTGAATGAAGCATTTGCTTTGGATTTATAACCTTATATCGAAACAGAGCTGAGTCATGCAGTTTAGGATCACAGGCATCAAAACCATTAGCTTTTAACGCCACTTTCTGCATTTTCTTAAGGAAAATATTTGCACTTGACAGTAAACTTTCTCCTTTACCTGCAAACGCAGCCGGGAGGTGTCAGTAACTAATTTTAGGTGTTGCATCAAAGTCTCAAAGTCAAAATCAATAAAAGGTGGATCGTGTGAGTCCCTCGGCAAAACCTCGGCTACAGCCGGCACTAAATACTGTGCAAGACGTTAGAAAAAATGAGCGAAAATGAAAACACTTTGTCGCCACAAACTGTCATTCACTACTGATTGTCGACCGATTCATCCCGTAATAACGTCTCACTGACACCTGGTCCCTCGGCACTGCTGAACCCCTTTCAGCATCCACCTCCTTTCGACACACTTCTTTCCTGATCTCCTGCCAGCTCCACAAACTTGCACTGGGGACATGGCAAAGATAGCAAAAATTTAAAAAAAAAAACACTTTTAGCATTACTCATCGGTTTTATAAGTAGCGGCCCATGTTTTGCAAGGGGGGAAAAACCGAGCTGCACGTCGCTTTGGAGAAAAGCTTCTGGTACAGATGTGCAAACGCAAACTCAAACAGCACATGTGAGCTGTAGACACCGTGGAAGTAGGTTGAATTAAGCTGGTCCAAAACTCTTCGGCCGGTCGGGTGTGTTTTTGTGCCATCTCTCACCTTGGTGGACAAACGCGTATTTTTTTTCTTTCTTACACAAATTTAAGAGAGCAGCTGAAGAAAATAAGCGTTGAAATGTTCTTTACTTTGAAAATGTTTAACTATAAACTGACTTCATGACAGGAAAAGTCAGTGTATAGTAAAGACATTCTTGTCTGACTATTCCCTGCGCTTCATGTCTTCCCTTCTAAGATCACTCCCATCACCCGTTTCGATTCGAATCAAACAGCCTCCCATCGCAGGTTGGACTCGGCTTGTCACGTGCGTAAGCTGCTAGAAGGCGACGCAGAACAAACGTGTCACCTGTCAAGCGTTAACAAAAAAAAAAAAAAAAACAAACGGCGCGTCACACCCCCGACCTGCCTTGTTAGTCTCTGGTGCCTCTCTCCTTCCGCAGCCATCATCGACAGTGTCACGCTGGGTTTGAAACCCCTGACATCACAGGAGGCACCCCGCGATGATCCGCCTCGCCAAACGCGCGCGCCTCCTCTCGATGACTGACGCGGACGCACCTGCCAATCCGTCACCGCGAGTGTCTCATAAACACATCGATGACGACGGCGAAAATAAGGCAGATTTTCAGCGACGTTTAATGCATTTAAAGTCTTGTCGACGTTTCCCTAATGCAAAGGCAATATATGTGACTCACGCGTTTGCTTTCGCACGGCAGTAAAATGCCGAATTGCCGCCTTCATTCAAGCAGGTCCCCAAACAAATTGTCTGTGTTAAAATTCAGCTGAGGATGGAGAGGGAGTCGCTTTGACAGCAGTTCCCATGGGGGGGTGGTCAGTTTTCAGAAATACTTTCCTCAGGAAAACGATCGGGCGAAGGTGCGAGGAACAGAATTCGGAGACTGACGGCGGGCCCCTGCTGGGGAGCTGACCTCTGGCAGCCCCACTGGGAGGACGGGCGTGGGGGGGGGGGTGTCGGTGGAATGTTAATGAAGGCCGGAGCAGGACGGCTACCTCGGTATACGAACGTGAAAAGTGGAATTGTGTCANCCCACTGGGGGGAGGGGGGGGGGGGGGGGGGGTGTCGGTGGAATGTTAATGAAGGCCGGAGCAGGACGGCTACCTCGGTATACGAACGTGAAAAGTGGAATTGTGTCACACGTCCTTCTGAGTCCGTGTAGAGACCCGGCCAGGCCCCAAACCGGTCACACTCAACCCGGCTGGAGTTCCTGGCACGACCGCAACTGGTGGGACTCAAAAAGCTCACATTTCATTTTCGTCCCTTTCCCCAACCCCACCCCCCCACCAGATGGATAAAATGAAAATCAATCGTCTCCTTCCCGCCATAATGGAAAGGCGATTGCACCCTCTATCACCCGGCGCCCAGTGACACGGGGCTCCCGGCTTCTGTAATTCGCCCCCAAAAGTTGAACGGTTCCTGCGGAGATGTGCTTTGTCATGATTATTTACACGCGGACAGTTTGCTGTGATTGAGCGGAGGGGGGGGCAGTTTCAGCAGCAAAGTTTCTGCGTATCATTTGTTATGAGTTGTACAAAGGAGCTTAATAACAAGTCGGGACATTTAATATTCCAAATACGCCATAAATTTAAATTAATGTCAGACAAGCATAAAACTAAAGGTAATCTTTCCAGGTCAGCTGGACATGATGCAAACTTGAAGAATATCCTTGATACAGTTTTTCCATTTTAAAGTCCTGCTGTATGCTTTGTATAAATTCTTTGCTGTCTATGCTCGCCGGCCACTTTGTTAGGTACACATAGTTAGTATTGGGCGAGAGATTCTTTCATCTTCAAAACAACGTGGGTTTGGTAACAAGGTGCTAGACTATGGTGGCTTTACAGCTTCAGGCAGTTTCTGTGGATTTTTTGGCCCTCATTCGTTCTGCTTTCCACCTCCTTCCAGAGATGCCCTGTGAGAGAGGTGGGCACTGTGGAGGGCACGGGAGTTAAGTTGCTGTTGTGTTTGTGGAACCATCCTGAGAACACGAGGGCTTCAGGGCATGGCGCATTGTCCTGCTGGAAGTATCAGTCTGAGAAAAGCTAGACTGACCGTGAAGACCGGCATCCGGTCGGTAAAGTTTTGGTCCTTTTCTGCCGTTCAGATGATGTTTGGTTGGGGCCCCATATACACCAGCACCACTAGTCTGTACCTGCCAGGTGTACCCAATAAAGTGGCCGGTGAGTGTATAGCATCGTTTATATGAAGAACAGACTATGTGGTTCTTCAGAGTGGGTGTAAAATATAAAAACAATAAAGAATCCATTCTGAGCTACAATGTGCAACGTTTCCTCCTATCCTCAGTGCCCCTTTCACGTTCACTTCACTGCTCAGATTTCAAAACACAGACAAGACGAAAGGAAGACGGCAAAAAATCAGCCTCACGATGCCTGTTTTTGGCTCTCGCGGCCTTGACTACACGGCACATTAGAAATCGGAATGATTTGTTTCACGTCGTGGCTTCTTTGTGAGGGAGGTTTGACTCACTTTTATGGTTTGACTTTATTATTCCTGTTACTCTTTAGCACAAACTCATTTACTTCTCTCGCTTTTGTATCGGCCTTATGAAACGATCCCATTATATCGTTTGTATTTTATTTGTGCTTATTGATCATGAATGGCATCCTGTAGAAAGTCCCAGAAAGGAAGCCCCAAAGTAACCTGGTAAAATTTCACAACCGGGGACTGGAGGATAAAAGACCTTTGGTGGGTCTGGTTCTTATATCAGCACAAGGGCTGCATGAAAGATGGAGCATATGAGATGGACGGGACACACGAGATGCACAAGGGGGGACGAACATCCTCTGGAAGTGTGTGAGTGCCTCAGTGAAGGCACACCATACTTATCATAACAAATGGTAAAATTCTGCAGAAGCATTTTTGTGCTTCATCACTGCAACTCCAAACCTCATGTTCTCTGTAAAAAAAAATGAGATTTGCTACCCTGAGAGGGACCGGGGTCCCATCCAGGGTTACCCCTCATTCCCATGCCCTATGGCTTCCAGGTTAGACTCTGGATCACCTTGATCCTGCATGGAACAGGCAGTTATTGAGAAGGAATGGTGTTTCAGATGGAATCACCAATGGTGATGCTTTCAAAAGTCAATTTAACCTAAAAGCTGAATTAAAAAATCCAGCAGCGCGGGATGGGCTGAGGCGCGGACTGCAAGACTGCGACGCTTCGACAGCAGAACCAACCGGCAGCTGTAGGGTGTAGCTGCTCTCATCCGTCGTAGAGCACTTCTAAAAGGGGAGAAAACTTTGCTCTGTGCTCCTCCAGGATTAGAGTCGAGAGCGGAATTACTGCACCGGCTAAACGCCGTGTAAATGCGGGAGATAAAACCTGGCCTCGGAGACGCAGCCGGTCCCTCCACTGATCTCCTCAAACAAAAGGCAGATGTTTCCCACCATTTATTTATTTATATTGCATTTTTTCCCCAATCCCTCTTTTTCTGGCACACAGATACTCGTATTAAGATGCAGGAGGCAGCCTCTGGTGCGAAGAGGGCAGTTGTACCTTTTTACCACCGATGTTGAAAAATGCCTGCGATAAAGGGTAACAGATGGCACCTTGTCGCCTGGTTTGATGGGACATTTTTTACAGCCCCCCCCCCTACACACACACACACACACACACACACACACACACACACACACACACTTTATCTCATTTTATTTAAGATGTGTTCTGGAAGAGGGTTTCCAGATTCCCAATATGAAATCCGTCTTATCTTTTGTAGGGAAAAAGTTACAGAAGCTTTCTGTTTCTTACGGGTAAAGAAAGTAACTTAAAGTAGAGGGGCGGCAAATGTTTTGCATCGTGAGTAACTGGAGTAACAGAAACTGGAGCCTCCACACACACACACACACACACACACACAGATAAAGAGCAACCCCTTGACCCCCGGCAGCCACAGAGCAGATGTGAAGTGTGTGGTGGGGAAAAGCCATAAGAAAGTGGGAAAGCCCTGTCGGATAGGAGGGATTACATGTCCTTCAAGTGTCTATTGAGGTACCTCCTTGCTAAAACAACACGCAGTGGATTATGGGTGTACTGAGACGCTGAAACGGAGCAGAGGGACTCATTCGCAGCTACACAGCTTGATCTGTAATTTTACATGCGTTTCTCACACACCGGAGCTTCTTAACCTTTCGTCGGACCCCTTTAAGAACCAGATGAAAGCTAAGGTCCACTCCTGGAAAAATATCGATTAAAAAACTGGAGAAAACACTGTGCACAATTTACTGTGGAGAAGAAAAAAAAAGAAGCTGTGCCATAAACAGAAGCACTGGGTGCGAAGCTAAGGGGGACGCACCCCAGACAGCATCCCAGTCCATCACAGGGTATGAAAAGTAATGAAATAGTAATATGTATTGATAATACTTTTATTCTGTTGGTTTTGTTTTCAGCCCGACTCTGCACTTCACAAACGCCAAAGCCTCCACCCAGGGAGATGTAGAAATGTGGATTTATTTGAAAAGAGTTCAACGTTTTGCTGACCCTGCATGTGTTTATCGGGCCCGGATGCGTATTTTCGACTGACACACCAAGTAATTTGTCTGTTGTGTCGTGAGACCGATGATGCTCCCAAAAAGGGAGGCGCAGATGCATCGATGATCTCATTGAGCTGCACGGCGGCACCGTCGCACCCGCGACTCGCCCCCAGCGGCACTCGGAGGCCCCCGCCCCGCGGTTTGCACATAATACTGTAGATCTGCGCTGCAAATTACAGCAAACGTCGCTGACAGCACGTTGCCTGGATATGTCAGCTTGTCATTCTCCAAATTCTGCCTTCTGCTGCTTCCTGGCCCTTTGAGACCGTATCGTACAAAGGGAGGGGAAAAAATAACAGCGGTAGCTTTGTTTTGTCAAACGGGCGAGCAGGCAAACATCTCCAGTTACGCAGATGTTCCTTTTTAATGGCAATTAATGTTGAGCATTTCATCCTTGTGTGATGGACTTCAGACCGAGCCCTCAGGCTACTACATTTATGTCATCTGTTATGTAGAAGTAAATCTGCCGTGACCCTGCATTACTGCGCAGACTTTACGTCTGAGAATTGTTAAGGGAACAAAGACACGCAGTGAGGACCGCTGGTGCCTCATAACTCCTAACTTCTCGTAACTTCTGGTTCGGCTGTGGGTTCTAATCTGGCTCAGCCCACGGGGGGTTTGCGTGTTCTCCCCACGTCCGTGTTTGATCCCTCCCACAGTCCAAAGACATGTGTTTCAGGGGTATTGGTGACTGTATATTGCCCATTGTGTGTGTGCGTGAGTGACTGACTGCCCTGCGATGAACTGGTGTCCTCCCTTATGCCCTGCCTTTCCAGAACAGACTGTGAACCACCGTGACTGTACCGGACGAGCAGATACTGTTAGTGGATGAATGGATAATTTGAGCCGGATGTACGATTTCTTCAGATAAAAAAATGACAAACAGTTCATTTTGAGCTACAATATGCATACATGTTCTTTCACAGCCCCCCAGGTGGCCCATTCAATGTCACATCACTGTTAAGGTTTCTAAACACAACAGAGCTGAAAAGGAGACTATTAAAACCTAATTGTCTCGTGAACTGTCCTTCCCGAGTGCCGGGCCGCATTAATCGAGTGGAGCCCCCCGCTGCCGGGGAATCGGGGGGAAGCGGATCCATTGTACGTGGCGCGTCCCACTCGGCGGCACTCGCAGGCTTTACAGACGGCAGCCTGTCAGCAACAAAGTGCAACAGGTCTCCAGCGGAGCGCTGAAACAAAGGAGGAAACAAAGGCGGAACAAAGCGCCCATTGAAACGCCACTTGAAAAAGGCTTTAAAATCATTTAGTCTGTGCTTTTGTAGGGGCGCCATGAATGCCGCTTTCCGCAGAGCAGCTCGACGTGACATTTCTGTCTGCTCCGTTATGGTAGCTGCCCCACAAACGGCGTGAAGCCCAAGGCTTCCTCTACCGGGCCGCCATTGTTCCCATAAGGAAGTATAGGGTCATTATGAAGTCCTTGTTCAGTTTAAAACATTAACAACTTCTCTTGTGTAGGAGATAAAAAAAGGAAAAAATCTATAAAGTGCTTTGGTAATTTACTCTAGTTTTAATATATTTAATCTTAAAGTAAGTTTTGGCTCGTCCACCACGATTCCGGACGCAGATCAAGACGTGATCTTGAACTTCCGCAAACATTTTGCGAATTTGGGTTTCGGTGAATTTAATTGCATTATTTTCCCAGCTTTCAGTGGACTGTACAAGCAGGGATGAATAAGCAGCATTTGAACACGTCTTCATAGGAAAAAGTCCGGAGTAAACATTGCTTTTCTGTAGAAGCCATTCAGCAGGGCAGATTATCTGGAAAAATGTGAATAAATAAATCTCTTTGTTTGAAAACTTGTTTTAATCTTCCATAGTGTGGAAGTTATTAATATTTTAAACTACTCAAGGACTTTATAATGACCACGTATAAATCTTCAAATGCGGCTGAGCTCAAGTGTTTCGCTCTTAGATATACAAACGCTAAGCTGGGGTTTTAGTTGATTTACCATGACTAAGATAAACAGATAAACGTACAAAATGTCCGTGAATATCATTCCTGGGTTTATAGCGTTTCTGACCTCTGACCAAGAAAATGATGCGTTCCAACAAAGCTTGGCGGTTTAATGACGCCTCTGTGCCACTGCCTGTCAACAGATATATGATCCCGATGACAAAACGCGAGCTTTTGGGTTTGCGTCCCTGTTATAGGACTAAGGACTCGGTTTCCAGCCCAATGAGCAAGTCAGACAGGGGAGACCAGGTGATCACTTCCTAAGCCCGGCTCTGGGCTGTAGTTGCAGGATGCCGCCCCCCACCCCACCGGCACGGCCCCCCCGGGCCGCCTGCGGTCCTGCTTCATGCTGACAGGAGGCAGCCACACGGGTGCTGAGTAAGTGCGCAGTACCAGCAGGGACGTGCGATAAGAAACACCCGAGGCCTTCACAGATTAAATGGCTTGGATTACCCCCCCCCCCCATCGCCACCTTTTCTTCCCTCATCTAGTCCCCCTCCCCCCCACACACACACTTCCCTCACCTATATTTACCACTATATATTTCTACAAATGTCATACTGGTAAAATTGCTTTTTAACCCTCTGTCTTTTTCCTTGGTTTTGTTAAGAATTTTTTATTGTGATTTTTTTATTATGAGCAGTAAGATGGGAAAAGAAAACAAACAAATTAGAACAGCTGGCCTTGAGCAAATGCAGACATATTTAATGTTTGATGGATATATTCATCCTTACTGTATCTTCTCCCCCTTCATCGTGCTTCATGGGACTGTATTTTTTTTATTTATTTTTTTCTAACCTGGTTGTGTACGAAATTACAACAAGTAGGGCTCAGTAGGGAAGAGGAAGATTGAAGAGGTGACAGAACAAGGCAAAGATTGCAATAAAATGACATTTATTTCCACTCTCCCACTTCCGGCACTAATAACTTTGTTTTGGTTGCATATTTTGTGTTCAAAAGGAAAAAGGGCGCCGGCAGCATCAATAAACTGCAGCTGTGATAATGCTGTCCTCAGCTGTAATTCCTCCGAGCTACACGGCAAAAATCATTTGTGCTTCATTATATATTTATTTTACACTCCGAGGACCGGCGGCCGCAGCTGCGGTGCGCGGTATCGTCCGACTTGGCTGGCCTCACAAGCGTGCAAAAGTTTGGTTTCTTTTGGACACCGGTCGGATAAAACCCTATAAAACCCTATTTTAAAAAAAAGCGTTATTTTAATTATTTATTTTAAACAAATAGTTTATGTGTTCCACACTTTCAAGCCGCTGCCTGTTCATTGAAGCAAGTTGTGGGCCAGTTAAGCGAAGTCCAGCTCCCTGGTCCACACCCAGAGTGCAGGAGGTTGGAAGATAGACGGAGATACAGTGCAATGGAAAGAAAATGCATAAATGATGAAAAAAGAAGTTCACAGCAGCCTTTATCTTGTAAAATGACCGACTACCAAGAGTTACCGAAACTAAGTGCCGCATTAACAAAAGTTGTCTAAAGGACAATTCGGTCGGTAAGATCTTAAGTACCATCAAGCTTGCGATACATATACAGGTCCACGTAAACGTTCCGCTCCACTTACCCAAGTTTATATAAATGTACAATTCTGTGCTGATACACACAGACGGAAGTCTGAGGTGTGTTTGAGGTCGGTATCTTGCTGAAGATAGAAGGACTGCCCAAGCTAGCAGTAACCCTGATTGTATTTCATGCCTCTGAAGTTTGCTTTGACAGCCATGATGCTTGAGATCGCCGTTGACCTGCTACAAATGACCAACTCCAACCAGCAAAGCAGCCCCACACCATGACACTACCACCTCCGATGCTGGAACCACACAGGCACACCCTGTGTTCACCTTCTCCGAATGTTGCACGCACTCAGCCCTGGAGTCAAACATTTCACATTTTTGCTCTTCATTCCATAAAACCGAATTTCACCACTCAGATTCCCTCTTTCTGTATTATCGTGGGCCCGAGCCAGTGTGGTTACAAGCAAGTGTGCTCAAACTTTTGAAAGTCTCTATATGTCTAAACATCTACAGCCTCAGACATTGAATAAAATGGAATACAGCAACATCCAAATCGGCCTCTTCCCACTTCAACCAGTGGGGAATTCAGCTGTATATTAAAGCTCAACCTGTGCTCTGTGACTTCAGAGTAATGTGTTATCAACCCATCCTTGTTGCCAACGTGGTAACATAAACAGTGACCACGTCCGCCGACTTTCAAGTCAAATTCAAGCTGTGGCTCAAAATTTTTTGGTGTAAATGTGGAAAAACCTTGAGGAGCACCAAGCAGTTAAAGTTAAAAGACTATTTTGCCCTTAATCGCTTTTTCATTTTCGCTAATTACTTTTTTCACTTTACCGTAGTGAAACAAAGAAGTCAAAATTTGCCAAGTTTATCATTAATAATTTCCTGGGAGCCCATTATAATTTAAATTATCCTTACAGTATATTTAACATGTGCTGGAAATGTTTCTTTATCTTCTCTCCTCCTTTTTATGCACATCTGTGTTCCGTTTGAAGGTTAAAACCTTCAGCTGGGTCCACTGGAGACGGACTGTTTGGAAAACAGTGGCACGTGTCCGTTTTGTAAGGAAAAAGTGCCCCCATCCCAACCCCCGGCACACCCCCTGGACCCTGTCAAACACCCCTCCCCTTCGCTGGCTGTATTAACATAGGTTCCCTTTGCGGTAGGTCGCTCCGATAAGGGGGCCGACCACTGGACATGCCATGACATTCCATTGATCCAGAAAATTGCTGCGGAGCCAGCCTTGAAATTAGCTGAAATTGCTGAATGAAACAGTGTTATCCCCCCTGAGCCGGCAGGGCCGGCCTAAGCCCCTCCACCTCTAATCCGCGGCTCATTCTGGAACTTGTCACGGGATCGAGGAAGGTGCCACGTGATTCTCAGGGGGTGTTTGATCTACTTGTAGCAGGGACACACAGGCGAGAGCACAGCCAGGTGGCTGTGAGACTATCATTTTGTCCAGTTCGATATGGATTCAGCAGTAACAACAATGAAAAGCATATAGTCATAATTATAATTGTTATTAAGATGACAGCGATGCAGCAGGTAGCACTTTGCAGTGGGTTAGAACATGGGTTTCAATCTGGGTGTGTGTGTGTGTGTGTGTGTGTGTGTGTGTGAGAGAGCCCTTAATGAAAATGGACAAAAAAGCCGTAAGGACACATTAAATAGTAAACAAATTAAACAACTGATACACGGATAAAGAGAAAAATCTACATCCCCGCATAGTAAACCAGACTGCAAACAAACAGATCTCACTGCACATCCTGCTGGAACGCAACAGGCCGTCTCCTTTTTTCTGACGTTCTCCGAGTGACTCACTTCCAGGACGGCTGCACCGCGTTGCCAGCAAGAGGTGGAATCCTGCAGCATGTACATATGTCGATATCCGCTAATTTATCTGTTTTGATTCATCTCTCTCTTTCGGCTCTGAAAATTACACGCTGGCACTCGAGTGCGTGGCACTTCCAGGATGCCCCCCCCTTCCCCCCTCTTGTGGTATGAGTGGCTGAAGATGCTGCCACGTTACATCACACGCAAACTCACGTCCCTCCGGTCGCTGAGCCTGGGGCTCGAGTGAAAGCAGCGTCTGCACAGGAACAAACGCCGTTTCGACGGCACCGCACGAGGACCCTCCGTTCGGGCTCATCTACAGCAGGCCGCGGTTCACCGAGACGTTCCCGGAAATAAACGGCCCCTTCTAGCCGGCGACACAACTGTGCATCTATAGCCTCCAGCTAGGAAAACAATTATAAGGATATTTATATCAGCGGAGCCACCCGATCCCTAATGAGTCTCTTATATTCCACATGCCATTGAGTCTTCAAGGCCTGAGCACACCAAGGTCTACTGAACACAAAACAAAGCACTAAAATACTAAAGCACAGCAGCACGGAGATGATGGGTGCCTGGATTGCAGCAGTCTGGCCGCCAACCTTACATTCCATTAAGAATGACTTGCTGACGGTCTAATATTAGAGTCAAGTTGAGCCCAAATGTTTTCTGCACATTTGTAGTATGAGGCTGGTCTGCAGCTCGAGCCATTAGCAATAATAATGTAGGGGAAACAGGTAATGGTGCAAAGTGCTTGTAGAGTTTTAGCGGCTTGTTCTCTGCGACTCTTAAAGAAGGTGCCATTACGAGCTGTCAGAAATAACTTTGGCTCTTGCCGTCCCCCGAGACCACAAATGATAATAACAAAAACATGCAGCTTTCGAGGACTTTGTACCCCGTTTTTGCAACTTGCCGAAGATGCTGAGATACGGGGATTGGATTCACGCTGCAGCGTTGTGATAAATCAACCGATCCGTGTTTATAAACAAAGTGGAGGTGGAAATGGGGGGCCATTTCATGAAGCAAGATTTCTCCAGCTGTGCTAGTAAGGTGAGTGCAAATGCAGGATGGGAGGAGGTAAGGTGTAATTCCTGCTGGTCGAATGGAGGAACGCAACTGCGGACAGGTGGCATCCTAAGCCACGCCCCCTCCTCCATCACCTTGACTGTATCTCCGCCCGGGTGAGAACTTGTTAGACGAAAGTGAAGTCCAGCCATTTATCACCGGCAGACTCTTCTTAGCAGAGGTGACTTTGTAGCTAAGGAGGAATTGACAGAGTTGGGTTTTCCGGGCTTTAATTGTTTTCACTTTTTAAGATACTTCACGGTGCCCCAAAACAGGCTTCCTATAGGTTTTAATTTAATATCTTTAGCTCGAAGGTCTTTTTTTCCCCCTTCTGTGCTGGAACATTTGGGGTCATTACCGATATAATTTCGCTGAGGGTAAAATATGACGTACTCCCGAAAAAATACTCCAAAGCTGAAAAAGACTTTCAAGCTCAAGCCGTAAATGGGAACGTAAAATAGGTTTCACGGCCCCGAAAACCTGCAAACGCACCTGTTAGACCCCCGCGACTGAGCAGCGGCTGAACGTCCTGCCGTGGCACGTCCGACGGGAATCACCCACAAAAGGACTGGGTTATCACAGGCCTCACACACAACCACGTCCTGGTGGAAATGGGACCAAGCGTGAGACCGAGAGATCATCAGCGTTCACTAGAAAAAAACGGGAAATAATCTGACTCTAATCTGGACTAAAGCCACCGAACGGCGATCGATAGATACACCGCACATGCCGGCATAGCTTTCCCGCCGCTGCTGGACTGGCCCAGATAGCAGAAATTTAACTCGCATCGCCCTCATTGAGACTGTATAGATAGATGACTGGTTTTGAGCCATTTAAATTCCACCTCCGCTCTTCGCAAGCTGATAGCTGTTACTTACAGCACTTTTTTACACCCCTGAATTGCAGGACAACCACAGTTTTCCTTGCATTTCTTGAGAGATATCTCTTCCCCGAGGTAATAATATAGTTTTTATTAACTTGTCTTTGGTGTTCTCAGCGACCAACCGTAGAGAAGATTTATGCAACTTTGAAACGCGTCCCGGTAAAATAAATGAATGGAGAGGGGAAATAAATAAAAAATAAATAAATAAATAAATGACCCCGAAACATATAAAATGTATGACAACGCACGTATGGGAAAGGGGGGTGGGCTGGGATGTGGTACAAGCCACGGTTATCCCCACAGATTGAGCCCACGCTGATCCGGCTGGCGCCGTGAAGAGGAATACATTCCGAGGGACCTGTACGCCGGGGGGTGTATCCATCCAGGGCCTCGGCTGACATTCAGCGCCGGCGATGGAAATGAAAAAACGCAGTCGACAAAGGATCTGACCGTTTTCGGCAAGAGCATAAATAGAGCTAAGCGAATAAGAAGGAAAACCATTATTGATAAAAATTTTTACTGTTTGTGACTTAGGCAAATGTTTCCCGTCAGGCGTATTATGTTTAAACGGAATAGTTTGCTCTGCTTGGTTTCTTAGGAGATTGTCCAGTTGTATTTGTACATCTGTCCATTATCCTTTAATTGTACACCACCTATTTTTACAAGAGGATAATTTTGGGCTGTTTCTGAAAAAAATGGCTTTTATTCAGGGAATCCAACAAATGTGTAGTCCAAGGAAGGAAACGTTGGTGTGAAGAGAGGTTCTTCTGGTTCTGCTTTTTATCATCCAAAGATGTGACCCCCGTTTTCATTCCTCCATCGCCCCTAGGCGGCGCCCTTCAAACAGAGTGCACACATCAAACGGATGCCCCCACAGTGCTTGACAGCTGTGTTGTTCGCAGGGTGGCCGTCATCGATTTGCATCGTCCCCCCGCCCCCCCCCCCCGCTTCGTCTCATGCCTTGAGCCGGCTGCTAGGCGTCCTGGGGTCGCACCCCTCGGTGGAGACCCTGAGGGAAGGACTTGAAGACCCTCAACAAAGGCGTGAACATCGGCATTCCGAACACAACGCTCACCCACACAGTGGCGAGGACAGTATCTGGGGAGCATCTCCGAGTCCAGAGAGCTGAGTTTCTCTGCACTTTGTTCTATTGGTTCGTGTTTTCCACGTCACTTTATTACCTTATCGATGGCGACATCATATTTTCCATCAAGGTATTTTAACTGCACTGGTCCTCCTGGCTCCACTACAGCTCAAATGCAGTACATTTCCTACTCGAGCAAAACTTATTTCCGCATTATAACTTTTGCGCCGCTCTTCTACACGCCTTTATGATACCCTGCCACCGTTGCTAGATGTTTTTTTCATGCTGCCGAAGTTCTAATTTAGGCCTCACTCGACGCAATGTTAAGATGGCAGCCTTGGAAATCTTGAAAAAAAAATGCACTTAACCGTTGTCTTAACCATTGCTCTGCAGTGATTTTTTTCAAGAGGCCGGTGATTACAATGTCCATCACAGGCCAAGGGGGTGGGAGTGTTTTTACGACTCTCAAAGGCCATACAGACTGTGCATTAAGCCGACATTTTCCGCACTTCACAAATGAGAACAAAGCCCCGTAAAAAGTGTTAGGTTGAGAAAAAAAAATGAACTGCCTTAGGGTTCATGCTTCCAAGCTCTAATTTCAGAGGCTCTGACGAATCGGGGAGTAGATCCCACACACTTCCCCAAACCCCCTGCTTACTCTCTGGCCTCGTGTTTTTGCCCTTGACACCGTCCGTGACAAGGGTCCCGAGCAGCCTCGGCCATTAGGGTAAGCCTCGGCCCGAAGGCAGCGGCGGCCTTATCGAACCTGCGGACTAATGATGCGCCGCAGCCGTCGGATTGGCTGATTAACGCGGCGGAGACGGAGTCCTCCCCTCCCTCGGCGACGGACAACAGCGATACGGTCCCGACGGGGCGGTTTCCATGGCAGCAGATATACACCGATCTACACAAAATTTACTTTCCTAATGGAATCATCACAGGGGCTGCAGTTTTCTGAATAACACATTACTGTTTGCTGCACGGCTGAATAAATTTAACCATCGCGCTCGTGTGAAACTTCAGCCGCGATGATTTTAATCGTTTGAGTTACGGAGAGTCTCACACGCGCCGACATTCGCGCTACATACGGAGACCGTGCTTTCCACTAGATGAGCGACTATAAAAATAATCTGGACTTAATATGACTACGGTTATCTGACAAAAAAAGGAGAAAATGCACCGAGTTTATTTGCCGGCTCGGTAGATTTAACCGCCGTCTCTCGTAGTCGAGGATTAGAGCAAAATAATCTCTGCGCGGCTATCGATGATCTCTGAGCACCAAAGGCATTAAGATAAAATCGAGTGCTGGTGCCCGCAAACGCTCATCAAAAAAAGGGAAGTAAAATAAAAATAAACATGAAAAAAAAAGCAAAACACCCAAAATACCAGATCACAGCCAGATAAATCCCAGTTACTGGCAGAAATCGGGTTTATAATCTGAAATGTGCCAGAATCACGGAGACATCGGCGCCTTGGGATGGTTTTGAAGCAGCTGAGTGTGAGCCCCAGGGCAGCGTTAGTAAACCAGTGAGTGGAAACTCTATAGCGTACGTCCAAATTCAATCAAATCGAAGTGCGGTGGAGAGACCGACGGCAAATAGAGCGTGTCATTTCCTCCTCGTACCCCGGCGTCGGACCACATTGTACAAAAAAATGGCCGTGTCAGTGCCAAGCCCCCGATTGATGCCTTCGCTTTGCATGGTCCATCCCAGGCTGGTGTCGGAGCGAGAAAGCCACGGCGCGTGAGGAAAAACACGTCCTTCTCTCAGGGACCCGCAGCCATCGGCACGCTAGGCAGCGGCCGGGAGTGTCGAGCGAGGCTGCTGGCAGAGGCCTCCGTACTCAAAATTTGCCCATTAAAGCTGTTGGCTCTCCTGCCTAGAAGCTAAGTTACTATTTTTCAGGTTTATTTTACACATGAAAAACATTTGGGATGAACAAGGAATGACAGTCTGGCCCAAACTGCGATCAGGTTAAAGATGAAGCGCAGCAGACACATGAAGAGAGGGGTCATTGCGAAGAAGGCGCTGCACCACGGGGACAGTTTGCTTTGCGGATCTTGTGTTCATCTTTTGGGCCCCTCGCGTGTTTCTACCTACGGCAACACAGCAACTGGGTGGGTGGGGGGGTCCTTCCCATCATCCCTTGTTAGTAATGGTGTTTTGAAATATTTAGGTGTGTTTTATTCTTCTATCCGTGAGTGTCGCTGTGCTGTGTTTTTTTTTCAAATTCTCGGTTTCCCACCAAAGGTATTTGCACTGTTTTGTTTCACGTCCACTTGGTTTCCGCAATATATATTTTTTTTGGCCCGGTGTGCTGTGTATTACGTGCTTGTTCCCTTCTACACTGTTTACATAGTTGAGTTAAAAAAAGCGTGAAGTTAAGTGAGACAGCACTGTTTCTGGGGAAAATGTGGTTATACACTCCACACGCATGTTACACGCAGTATTTGAGAAAATGGCATTAGGTAAAATTCAACCAAAAAGAATTATACCCAGAGTGTAGGAAGCACCGTGTGTGAAGATTACTTACACTTCATGTGAGACGTACCAAACCCAACTGTATAACGGATAAAATACGGATGAATCACTGATGCACAGAAACATGGACACTTTCCTCCGTGATGCGTGGCTGCTGCGAGAGCCTCGCTGTTTAAAGGCCTGTGGTCGCGGCCGCGCTGTCACGGCAGACGATGGAGCGGAGAATATGGGGAGAGCGCGACAAACGTTCAACGCGTCCGGCCGGCCTGTGTCCTCTCCCGACGAACTTGTTTTAATTCTGGAGATGAAAAGTGCCTCCCCAGTGCTGCCCCAAAGCGTGACACCGCGATGGGCTCGGGTGACATGACGCGGCCACAAGTGACATATCGCAAAGCGTTCCGCGTGTCCTGAGACTCAGTGATTTTTTAAATTATATTTGTACAATTTTTGGAAATATGTCCACACTCCTCACTCCTAAACGTGGTATCATTTAAAAGAGCAAAATGACCCTTATAACACGCATTCGGACTCGGTGTTGCAGCAGGCAGTTTGGGAGATACACAAAAACGTATGTCCTCTAGAGCGGACAAACAAACAGTTATAATTAGTTAATAGTTAATATTATTAAAAGAATTATTAAAAGCAGGTTACTCATCTTGCACCCATTCACCCCCCGATGGCTTGTATCCTCACGCCACATCCCCTGTGTTTTACTGAAAATAAAGATGATGCTGGAGACAAACACCAGACAGATGTACATATTTCCGAAACTGCCGAAGTGAAAAAGAACAAGAAAACTGACCGAAATCATAGGACAATTAAAATGTGATGTATCTTTTATGGCATTTTAACAACCTTCTGGATTGAAACAGTTGAAACAATCTTGTCGTTTTCTCTGTACCTACATATGTGAGCAGCACAATTGTGAAATAGTGTCATTTACCATAAAGCGATGTAAGTTTCTGTG
The DNA here is from genome assembly GCA_900497675.1 of Arapaima gigas. Classification (NCBI taxonomy): domain Eukaryota; kingdom Metazoa; phylum Chordata; class Actinopteri; order Osteoglossiformes; family Osteoglossidae; genus Arapaima; species Arapaima gigas. Next base: position 49,441 of record UFQX01000306.1, read on the forward strand.
TAGAAATTGTGAGGAGGATAAACGCGAGCACACTGGTGTGTGTGTGTGTGTGTGTGTGTGTGTGTGTGAGAGAGAAGCTGGTCAGCGGTTTGTTATGCAATGGAACCAGAGTGCAGGGGTCAAACCGAAGGCAATTGTTCCGCTTAGACACTTAACCGAGGACAACCAACCCTGGATTCCCACCCCTTCCCACAAGCGGCACAAAAAGCAGCCCGTGCAGGTTCATTAGGTAACCAGCGGAGCTTCTGCAGGATGGAAGTTGACTGTGTCGACCTGGTGGTAACATCTTATTGCCCACCTGAGGAGGACCAGTCAGCAGTGAGTGGGGTACAAGAAGGCAGGTCACCTGACAGGTGAGATTAATTGTCACTGGAGTTTTGGAGGCCTTCAACCGAGTGGCCGGGCTCTGGATGAAAAACTGATCTCGTGGAACCTGGTTTGTATTTGCAAAGACATTTTGAGGAGGAAATAAGGAAACATGCCCTCCCAACTCTTCTACAGCACCTCCCAGAGATGTAGAAATCCTTTGGGTTGCTTTGATTCTACTACTACTCAGATGTTTCATTGGTACTATACCATCCTGGAAACATCTCAGGCTGACCTGTCCTGAGTTTCTACAGAATAAACAGGTTAACTGACCTTCATGTACTCTGCAGGTACTTGAACTTCTGTAAATATTGTTCACCTCTTGGACAGCAGTTTCCTTGTTTAAAGTTCCGCCATGCAACTCTGAGTAACGGAGAACCATATCACAGCATATTTTCTTCTGGCTTTTGGAAGCAGGAAGCATCAGAAAACAGCCACCTTAAAGAGGTCAATCCTTTATTGCATTTGCAAGGGAAACAGATGCTGTTATAAGTAAGGTATGAGCCATCTAAACTTCTGGTTTCAGGATTCTGCTCACGCACCCTTAAGACTGAACCGCGCTGGCGAAACACAGCTGTCCGTACAAGCAGATGCATGTCGCTGTACGCTACCATACGGAAGTCACTTCGGACCACAGTGACTTTTCAGTAAATCATCCACAGGCACACAGCTGCACGGTGTCCTCAATTTTCCCACAATGCCCCATTTAGACACAGCGAGGAGTACAGGTGTGTTCCGCGGTCCAGAGAATTAATCGGTACGATTTCCCTCCACCACACAGCTTCAGCGGGAATAATAAAGAATTAGTGTGTTAACCTTTATCAAGCCCCCGTTCTCCGCGCCGCGCCGAGACGCGGATTATCTGCTCCATCCACTCCGCGAACGAATGCGATATCATCTGCGCAAATGAGACAAAGGTCAGAAGGCCCAGCGATCGGAAATAGGAGTACGGGCTCCACCTGCCGAATTCCCTCCTGGTTTTTTTTTTTTTTTTGCCGCGCCAACGGCGACCAAACGCGACCGCGCCCCTGCGTCCTTCCCGCCTTCTCGAAGGCGACGCCATCCTTCACGGAACGCTTCCCTCCCGGCACCTCGCGATTTCTGACCACATTTTAACGGATAAACGATGCTTTCCAATCCACGGTGCTCCACGCACCTGTTCCATTAAGGCCTTGTTTGAAAATCATTTGATAAAACGTGCTTTTCAGAAGCACATTTATCATCCTATCACATTGCTCACTGCGGTAAATTGGTATTTTCTTGCGCGGGTGACCAACAATCAATCTGCAATAATTGGACGCTTGCAATGCGCCGGCCCCAAAATATTATTATAACCCAATGCAATTGTTTCACGCGGTATGTAAATGTCGCAGCTACCTGGTTTCTGCCTTAACAAGAAGGGGCGACTGCATCACGGTTTTCATTTGTTTAAGAAATAAGATTATAACACATCGTGTAACTTTTGTTTTCATCAACCCCCCCGACTTAATAACAACCCCGAAATAGAAAACAGTAAATGATGACTATGATTTATTGTATAATTATTTTACTTCTTTGATTGCTCTTAAACCGCTTTAAATTATTTAATCAAACACTTAGCTCTTTGTTTTCACAAATTAATTATGCATTCATTTGAAAGAGAATATTCTTTGAAATTATTATTGCGCAGAAATAATCCATGAGCTGTGATCAGAAAAGAGATTTGCTAACTGCTTGTTGATATATATATGTGTGTGTGTGTGTGTGTGTGTGTGTGTGTATTTTATATTTTTTATATCTTTTTAACAGCCTTGGTCTCCAAATTGTCATGCATTATGAATTATGCATTCATTTGAAAGAGAATATTCTTTGAAATTATTATTGTGCAGAAATAATCCATGAGCTGTGACCAGAAAAAAAATTTGCTAACTGCTTGTTGATATATATATGTATGTGTGTGTGTGTGTGTGTGTGTGTGTGTGTGTGTGTGTGTGTACATATACATATATATATATATTTAACACCCATGGTCTCCAAATTGTCGTGATTTAATATGACTGGAAAACAGTTTTATTAGGCTACTGTTTCTAATTCTTTACTAAAACTTCTTAAAGTTACACATGTCTGAACTGTTCGTACCGGAGACAAGACACGGCAACACAAAGTTAAGGGAAAAAAAATAATTTTCTAAACAAAGGCGCTAATCCTCGGAAGCTCGGCGATTTCACCCACATTAAGGAGAAAAGGGAACAGAAAGAGAGTTTATACTTGTTTGTTTAAAACCCCGACAATTGCGCGGCGATATGCGAGTATAAACTGGCTCACGAGAGAATAAATATTTGCGATTTACTCAGTGCGGTAATTAAACTCCATCTTGCTGACATCCACGGAGTGTTTGAACGCGCGTCCACAAACACGCAGTCTTAAGCAGTGTGTGTTCTGGCTGGTGACTTATATGAACAGACTTAACATTCGCCGCTCGCACTAATAACGGAAGGAGTCAGATACACACAAGCCTTCGGTACATTAAAGGATCGTTTTAATGTCGAGGTATGAATTATACATTAAGACGACCAAATAAAAGGCATCGCGTTGCTTTACTCATCGTCCAAACATCTACTGAATTGTCTGAGTTTGTTCTCAGAAATGTTCTCTCATACTGAATTCCAGCACTGTCTTTAAGGTGGGGGAGGTGAGCTTAGTGAGGGATGATTTAGGAGGAATATTATGCCGTATAAATGTGCAACAAACCAGCGAATGTCCAATGTCTACCTCACACACTGTGGTGCCAGGATAGGCTCTGGACCACCGTGACCCAGCACTGGACAAGGGGGTAAAAATGACTGATGGATGAATCCAGTGGATGAATGAAACAAACTGCCTAAATGGGTAAAGTGTTCAAGTGTAAGCTGTGTAAGTTGTTTTAGATCGAAGTATCTCCTGGGCAACAGAAGAACAGTCACTACATAATCTGATAACAACTGATACGGATCTAAGTACAGGAACGCAAATATATAATCGGCTGCCTCCCCCCAGCTCTGGATTCTTATGACTCAGTTTTAATGTCACTTGAATGCCACAGGCTGACGTTGTCAGCTGGGAAGTGACAATGCCTTTTTATGCATCCCGCAGCCGGCTGCTGTTATCCGACGGCCACCGGATCTGAGGGACGTTTTTCTGGAATATCTGTCCCGTTTCTGGGGTGAGAGAGAACATCGATGGCACCCAGGGGCGACTCTGGTCGCCTGAGCGCTACGCTTGTGTAAGTCACATCCCCGCGGGTTCGTCGCGGATCTCGCTCCCGCACTTTGACCTTCGACCTCCCGTCGCTGTGCGGCACTGCCGGGTAACTGCACCTTTAAGAAGACGGCGCGGCTATAGGCCCGCTGCCTGGCATGTCGTTCCTGGTCTCCCGTCGGCTCCCCGGTGTCAGGGTGAGGACATTTTGTTGACAGCGGCTAACAGAATCACAGAAATCCCGTCCAACGCCCTTCCGATTACAGCTGCCCAGAATGTCCACTGACGGCGGGACCAAATCTAATGGAGGTCAAAGGTTACACGACCTGTTCTCGCAACCAATCGCAGTTTCTCGTCGCGCGCCAGCGCTACTCACTGCCGAGTCCTCGGCACGGCTGCAGTGACCACAGCAGCGATTTCACACGTACAGAGCATTTTGCTGGTGTTTCGCCTCACTTTTTCATTATTATTTCATTTTTGACGTACTGTCTTAGGTTTGTATACAAGTGCAGTGATTTATAGAGCTGGGTAATTTTTTCCTGCATCGATTCGGGGTAAGTACCTGGATCAGGGGTAATACAGCAGTAGGTGGGACTCGGAACCAGGACCTTCCATTTGCAGAGTGACAGCTCTAACCACTACTCCACCTGCTGACCTTTCTAGGCAGAACGCTATCATGCAGTACAATATTCACTGGTTTAAAAGTTGTCAAAAAAAAAACGCAAGTTCAGTCAAACTAAACTGCGCACAAGTGACTTTCATGTAAACTTGCAGGTCTTCACATGAGCATTCAGCATGAGGTCTGAGCCTCTAGCCCCTCAACTAGGATGTAATTTATGTTTCCCATCCACCATTTCACTCAGGTTACTGTCCTAGCCTCCGAATTTTGATGTGAAACGTTTGCCTCTGGGTTTGTATTTAAACTATATATAAATATAAATGTACTTTAGATGTATATAATAAAATTCTGTTCTTTCATGTTGGGAAAAAAAAATTCCTTGCTCTCTCCTGTAAAAACCATGGAATTTCAGCAGGATGAGACGACATGAGAAAACTATTGCTCCTATTTTTACTTTCAGAAGAGTGTGGCAGAGTAGCTGGCGTGGGATGAGGGGAAGGTTTAGTTCTGCTCTGAATTTGTGTTTTACCTATTTGCTTAAATTTAACAGCGTTATACTTATACATATGAACGGGATGGCAAAAGTTGGAAGAAGGGGCTTCCAAATCCTCTTGCTTTCTCTGGTCAGCTTTCACATGACGTCAAAATCAAGTGATATTCTTTTCAAACCCTTTCAGTTGCCTTAAAACCCCTTGCTGTAAACTGGACATCTCACTCAGACCAACTCTTCTCCATAGTTTAGTTGTCAGAATCCCTAAAAATGTTCAAAATGTCTTTCACTTAATTTTTTTGACTGCATTTTCGTCACTCATTTATCTTTGAAAATTCAACTCACTTGCACAGTGTTTGACATCTGCTCTCCCTGAGTGTGTCGCATACAGTTAAAGGATGAATCTGTCAACAATCTGCATTAAATAGGAGTCTGAAGATGCACAGTATGTATGTTTCATTTTGAATTAAATTGAAAGATTCACCTCAACACTCTTTAAAAACTTTTTTTGAAGAACATCTACAATTTCAACAGACTGTAACCCAGAAATAAATTGGGGGGGGGCTATATTATTCAGATTTCATTGACTATCATAAAGATTAAAGCAATTTGGATTTGGTTACAAACAGACCTCTGGCCAAAACTGCATGTTTAAGCTGAGGATCTGGAGAAGTTTTTTCCGTCAAATTTGGCTGTAAAACTGAGTAAACTCACTTTTGATGGTTCTATTCCTTTGATAAGATGCTGCCTGTTGTAACAGGTGTCCGTACCACCTGAACATGGACATTGACCTTCTGCTCAGCCGGAAAGCGGCTTCCTGCCCCATTTGTGCTGCGGCGGAGCGCACCTCCCATCTGTGCTCCATGATTGATTTCCAACCTACTTCCAGCTTTGTACCTGCAGTTTACCCCACAGCTGCGGTTGGCGTGGCAAAGTTTGGGATGCGTATGCCCACTGTGACCTCAGAGCCTCCGCACACTCCTGTGCTGCCATCAGAGCTCTCTGATCTCCCCAGGGTTCCTGCTCATCGTCTTGCACTCAGGAATGTTTCAGACTCTGCTGTCAGAGGAGAATTGCCCTAACGTCCCATTACCTACACAATCTCTGTCCCCGTCCTGCGGGAAATAGCTCGGCGCGCCCTCCGCTCAGAGTGAACACAGCCTCCAAGTCCCTGCTGCAGCTGCCCCCCCGAATCGGCGGGATCACCTCTCCAGCTTCTGATGGCCTCACGGTGGCTTTCATGGCCCATTTTAATCACTTCCCAATCAGAAGAACAAGAGTCGCAATCACTGACTTTTGCGTTCCATTCTCCTGCAAACTGCCCACTTTTGGCTGCCGCACAATCGCCAATCTGCAAACAAATATCGTCCGAGAAGGGGGTCTCCGGCGTCGGTAACCCCATCCGTCGCTCCCCGGCAAGCCCATTTCTGCTGAAATGCCGACTCCTTCACCGTAAAGCAACCCTAAAGAACAGCAGAGAGTGAAATAAGTATATTCACCTCTAAATGCTGCAAGGTGGCTCTGAAGGGTTAAATTAAGTTCTGCCATCAGGTCTTATAAGCATATTTTCAGTTTTTTGTCCTTCGAATTTAAGGCAGAAACACAAGATGGTATCATACGAATCTTCCCAAATATATGCTTCACTAACACCCCACTGGATTATCTCCAAGAACTGCATCTTAGACACTGAACATGGTATCTTCAATAACTTTGCAGAACATATATTAAAACAGCCTGTTCAGTAGTTTCGCACCGAGGAGGTTAAATACGATAACTCCAGCAACGTTATTATCGTCGTATATATATTCAGCTGACAGTTTTCTGCAAAACGACTTACAGTGATTTATCAGTATTCACAGGTGGGTACTTTCCAGCGAAGAAACCCAGGGTAAGTTCTCTCCTCATAAGTATGACAGCAGGGGCGGGGATTCAACTTGGGCCCCTTCATTCCAAGGTGGAGGACCTCACCACTAAGCTGACCGGGTTGTACCGTAGGCGCGAAACGTGATATGTTCCGCAACACGAGAGATGGTAAAGACAATATTTCCACAAAAATTCTATTCTACATGCTGAAGGCTTTATCTCCATTAATACTGGGCTGTAGATGTTTAGGTCTGATGAGTTCCACCGCATGCTAAGTAGATATTAGAATAAAACCCCAGGTAAGGGATAACAACACACTGCAGCAGTGTGTGACATGAGGTCACCGGATGGTCGTATTCTTAATCATCTCGTCTACCATATACTGAAATAGACCCCTGAATAGCGGATCGCTGAACCCCTTATCGTGATGGACAGCAGGAACAGTGCGCGTCTAGTTAGCGTCAGCGCGGCTAATGTCTCGTGTGAACACGACAGCAAAGCGTTCGAGGCAGAGCTGAAAGCCGCAGATGAATCGCAGGACGACAGACCCCCAGCCGGTCATACATATGTCCAATTAAGATATACCAGGAATTACTGGAGCGCTGACTTTATGAAGCCACACTGAGGTGGCTTCATACATCCGCCCCCCTGTCCAGCCTCCAGACAGCATTATGCCAGTAACTTCATCACTTCCACAGATGTCTCCTCATGTAGAAACCCAGAAAAAAGAACACATCCTCACCAAACTGTAGACAGGTCTCTAAGGGCAGGCGCTCTTTGTCGCTAACTGTCAAGCAAGGCCTTAAAAGAAGTTTGGAAGCTGACGACTATGCCAGTAATGTCGATCCTCATACGTAAAGGAGTGTCAGTGAAGAGCGGACATGTTTGGAGGATGTTTGTAAAATACAAACATCTTCATATCGAGTAACTGCACCGTGCAGAGATAGGAACATTAATCATAATGCAAAGAGAGTCGGTTCAACTCTCATTTCCCTTCGCAGGGCCCAGTGGGTCACTGGCTTGCAGAAATTGTACTGTGTAGGCAGCCGTGGATCAGAGGTCACTAATGGGTCAGTAGTCTTGTTCAGCTGCTGTCCTCTCATTCAGCTGCAAGCCAAAGACCATCAAAGTAAATCCTTAAACAATTCCTCAAATTTTGTCTTTTTTTCAGAATATACTGAATGAATGCCATTCAGTCTTTTTTGTTATTCAGCTGTGATTTCTTAAATAGAAGTTTAAGCTTTGATAGGCGCGCGCACACACACACACGCACGCACGCACGCACACACACATGCACACTCACTCCCTGGCCTTTTTATTAGGAACAACTGTACACACCTGCTCGATTATGCAATTGTTTAATCAGCCAATCAGCTGGCAGCAGCGCATAAAATCACAGAGACGCCGGTCATGAGATTTAGCGAATGTTCACATCAAACTTCAGAAAGGGGTAAAAATGTGATCTAAGTGACTTTATCTGTGGCGTGGTTGTTGGCACCGGTATGAGTGTCTGAGTATTTCAGAAACTGCTGCTCTCCTGGGATTTTCACAAACAACAGTTGCCAGAGTCGAAACAGAAAGGTGCAAAAAACAGAGAACATCCAGTGAGCCAGAGTTCTGTGAGTGGAAACACCTTGTTGATGAGGGAGGTCAGAGGAAATCGGCCAGACTGGTTCGACCTGACAGGAAGGCTACAGTAATTCAAATAACCACCCTTTACAAGGGCGGGGGACAAAAGGGCATCTCTGAACTGTTATGGTGGACACTGGCTCACCAAAACTGGACAGCTGAAGACTGGGAAAGCTTTTCCTCGGCTGATGAATTTCAATTTCTACTGTGACACGCAGAAGGTCGGGTCAGAACTTAGTGTAAATAGCATGAAGCCGTGGAGCCAGTCTGCCTTGTGTCAACAGTTCAGATTGGTGGTGGTGGTGGTGTAATGGTGTGGGGAATGTTTTCTTGGCACACATTGGGCCTCATAATACTTTTTAATTGTTGCTGACCATTTGTTCTACAAACATGGCAATCTGTTCAGTGAACTTCAGTGGCCTCCCCAGTCACCAGATCTGAATCCAATAGAGCACCTAATGGGATGTGTCCTAGAATCACAGATTGGCAGTATGACCGTGCAGCTGACAAATCTGCAACAATTACACAATGTAATAATGTCCACGTGGAGCAGAATCTCTAAGGAATGTTTCGGGCACCTTGTTGAATCCATAGTATGAAGAATTCAAGCTGTTCTGAGAGGAAAGGGGGGGGTCCAACCCTGTATTAGAATGGTGGTCCTAATAAAGCGGCCAGTCCAACTGTGTTTGAGTGTGTGTGTGTGTGTGTGTGTGTGTGTGTGTGTGCCTCCGTTGCAGGCACGTATATATATATATATATATATATAAAAACAACACACAGAGACAAACAGATTTACTGTATCCATAATCTGCTCTTCTGTGGAAATGATTTTTATGATACACGATTTCTCATCTTTCCCGGCTATATTGTCCGAAAGCATCGCAAGCAGAGTTCATTTCCTGCATCCTTCTCTAAGTCATTTCCCTCACTGTTGTTTTTTTGCGCCCAGCATTTCCTTTGCCATGGTGACACAGCGGTGGTCCCTTGGAAACAGAGAACGTGGCAGGAGCTATCCAAGTAGTTATCTATTCTCAGAGAAAAAAAAAATAAACTCTGGCTCAGGGTCGCACTTTGTGCAGTGTGCGGTACGCACGTAACGGCCGACTGTGGAAAAGGCATTTAAAAACTTTGCGAGAATTATGTTGATGTGAAAACAAATGTAATCGCTTTCTGAATAGAGAAAAGGTATAACCAAGGAGATAGAAACCCCGGATCATCGTTTCAGACCTTTGAGGTTGTTTTCGCAAGTCGAAACAAATGCTGTTAATGTCGCTTTGTTGCAGGAGACCCTCTGATATCCCAAGTTATTAAAACCAGCACAAATTATTTAACAGGAAAGATGCTGCGTATGTGTGCAGTTGCTGTTGTGTGTACAGTGTACAGCTGGACTTCACCAAACCAACACATGGATCCGTTTAAAATCCACGTTGAGGAGGCAGACGTATAAACACATGGCGGGAAATTCACAAAGAATGGCGTTATGTTTGTTTACATATGTTGTAACAGTAGCAGTCAGCGCTTTTACTACATTCAATATGGACTTGACCACACACAGTCCAAAGTGAACTGCAGTGAACAATAAACTGAATTTAAAAAAAAAAGAAACCAATAAAGGCAGAAAGGTAATGATAAAATATCATCTCAGCATCTTCCAGATCACTGGACTTAGTCCAAGAACTTAATAATAAATTAGACTAAGGTAATAAACAAGTCTGAGGGCAGAGTTTTCTTTTTTACATAACTAATAGGATGAAATATTTCATTTGGAAGATTATTTTATGCAAAGCAATGCACAGCAGAGCTGCTTTATTTGAACATCGTGTCGTTTGGCGAAACCTCTCTGGCCTGAGATTTTACATACGTGCTAATTCACGGCTGGATGTTATTTCTGATGCGTTTTCACAATTTCACAAACAGCAGTTGCCCTCGATCTGACTGGGACCCTTGACCCAGTATTTCTTGTAGTTCCAGAACCGCTGCAACTCCTGCAGCCCGAGTGACAGCAACCGATCGCAAACAACTACCCGTGCAGCCGGTAGTGAACCATAACTAATTGAAGACTATGTCGTGGCCACTTTCTGCAAGGCCTCATCGTACTGCCCACCCTCCAGACTGTCATTAACCTCCCGCAACCCGGGCCGAGCCAGAGGATGGTCCGCATTCGGGGGGATTAGCCAACGCTTTGCATAATTAGAACTGAGAGCAGACAAACAAGGTGTAAACATACAGCGCGCAGAGGATGACATCACGGCGGGAGCAGACAAGCCCACCGGGATGCAAGCTGGAACACGAACTGCATTTCGCCGGAACCCGGGGGCCCGCAGTCATTCGGTTACAAGCACATGCTATAATGGATAAACACAGGAGGTCTGTGCTGTTTCCCTCATAAATCACAGAACTACCATCGTATAATGTGCCGGACCGGCATCCTCTGCGGAAAAAGTTATTAATTAAACCAAAGGCCGGGTTCCAGTCAAATCGGATCCATCTAAAACCTTTATTTATTATAAATATGATTTCTTTCATCTGACAAGCGTAAGAGACCCAAACAACATGCCAGGAGATCCTTCAGATCGGGCATCTGAACACATAAAAAGAATGATCCACACACACACGCACACACACACACACACACACACACGAGTGGCATCATTTCAAAGTAAATAAGTAAAAGAAGTGTACAATTTGGGCTAAAGACTAGGAATGACGTTGGATAATTTCTTTATAAACAGTTATAATGGGCCGCCCACCAGGAGCACCACAAAAAATAGAAAGCTGCTACAAACACACTACAAGGAGTAATAGCTTACACCTTTGTCCAGGGTAACTTGTAGCTACAACTTTTTTCCCCCGAAGATATTCAGGGTAAATATCTTGCTCGAGGGATTCGGTCCCAGGGCCTAGCGAATGAACGGCAACAACTGTACCCACCCCGCTGCCGGATGACCACATAAAATAGGACGCTATTTAAATATCAATATACCTTCCCAGAACTTTTGTCAGTCATATGGCTCTGGCCCACAGCGCCGGTCAAAGGAATTCTGCAAATCTCTTTAAGCATTCAGCAGGACTCAGAAAGTATATTCAGGCTTTCACACACATTACCCACGTTTCACTGGGCTTTGAAGTGAAAGCAAACGAAAACCTAGCAGAAATACTAACATATATTCCAAAATCCAAACTTAAGCCACATTTGTGATTTGCATAATTATTCATTCAGGTTTATGATGTGAGCATTGCTCACATATATATGAATGATATATATATATATATATATATATATATATATATATATATATAGGAGAAACGAAAAGCCCAACCTTGCATTTTCCCGCAAAATTGGCTACTGTCCTTGACTGAAAATGCACTGAAATATGTAGTCATTTCACTCAGCGCTTTGGCGTCTGCAGCAGGAACCATTATTAACAAGTTGCTGAGCAAGATTCAGCGTTATTAGCAGGGCACTTGAAAACAACCGATCGAGTAGAGAGGCTACAAAAAGTGATCTTTAAGTCTGGTTTCCACTTGGCGTAGCTTTAAAGTGCTAAGTAGGATTGATCGACAGTTATTGTGTTACCGTTGCACTTTGTAAGAAGCCGTCCCACGTAGACTGGGAAACAACTTGTCGTGGGGAGTTTTACAAAAATATGAAGGTAAAGAGACCCTCTGGACGCACTCGGTGTGTTTTTTTTTTTTTTTGCTGCCGCTCCGTCAGCTGACGCACTTGAGTCACGAGGAATGATGAGATGGTTGCTAGTTTGAGTCCTGATCTGCTAAAGAACATCTGATACGTCTCTGTAAAGGTAAGGTGTCAGCTTTACAACCAAACAAGTATTAGTCCCCCAAGCGCACATTTCAGATATGGAAAAAAGTGTGTCCTGTCACCAGGCCCGCCTACATGGTACTTAACCTGATCAAAGTACACTGGGTGGAGGTGGGCATAAATTTATCTTGGCTATGGGGGGGAAAGACATTTAAGTGTTCTGTGACTTTTATTTATTGTGTTTCAAAGTTTCATTCATCTGGCTATTTAAGTGTCTCATTTAAAAATGTCGGTATAAATATTGAGCAGTAAACATCACTGCCAAAAAAATTAAATCGGTTTCTTCATTTAGCTGGATGTTTATGCTCAACTTCATAGTGTTCAGAAGTTTACCTTTAACATATTTTAAAGAGTTTTTTAAAAAAAATACATATCCGAATGTACCAGATACAGCCAAACTCATGAAATGTGACATAAATCCTCAGACTAACATTTCCAACAAATAACTTGTGTTAAAAATGCATGAATGACTTCCACTTATGAATGAAACACCTCCCAATGCATTGTGGACATAAATTATGCAAATATTTTGTTGCCTTTGACCTTCCCTTGCTGACAACTGCGATTCCCATCTTGGCACCAGGGCTGAATTGCAACGGGGTGCCAGGGTTCAAGAGGAGCCCTTGTCTCAAACAGTCGCCATACCTCTTCTTCTCATCCCTCGCCATGGCAACATTGCAAACTGGTCCATATCTGCTGTGACCAATCCCAAGAGGACCCTAATGCGGTGACTGCGTCCACGAACGCCTGGCAGGTGGGCAACCAATCACAGCCCATCCTCAGCCGCCGGTTTTTTCCAGACTCTAACCGTTTGTTTTCGTTCTAATGTCCCAGACCCGGCCTCACGCTGGTCGATCAATGTCACTGAAAGAAGGAGAGTGCCTCTTCTTTTGGAAAAAAAAAACAAAAAACAGTGGGGAAGAACCAAGCAAAGTACAGTGAAGAGCTTCTCATGAGGTGGACAAATACTCAGCTCCCCTGTTGTGCCTGAACACATCCTGTCCACCGTATTTCAGCCACAGAAGTATCACCGAGACAAACATCGCAGAGGGATCAGAAGATCCTCTCTGGGGTCTTTCGGCACTCGTGCTGAGCTGAGCTACTGCACCGACCACAACTCAGACCCGCAACCTCTGCAGTTCAACAAAGGCCCTTCGATATACTTGTTTATATTTAAACATTTCTTGCAGCTTGTATGTGATATTGGAACAGGTCCAACAGATTACCACAATAGCTCTCCCACTGACAGCAAAATCAATGTATTATCATGTTCTACATGATACAATAAATTGCTTTATACCTACTTTCTAAATCAGCGAATGCTTTTCTGTAACCAGTGTTAATAAACAGAGTTAACTATTATTTTATTCACTGGCCTCTTCTTTTTTGATGTACAGTGAACATAACATTAAACGCTGTTTTAAACTGATCTGTGTGCCAGGTCTGTGTGATCAGCTTCTATGGCGTCCCAGAACAGCGGCACACATAACAAACAAGCCCTCTCTTGAAATATACTGTAAGAATCGAATGAAGAAGAAAAGAGGCAAAACAATGTTTGAGAAACTTCAGTTCAACAAAGTAAAATGTGCCCTTTATACGGCACTGTGCTGGACCTGCTGTATGAGAAGGTAACAGCTTTCTATCGCCGTGTTACACGTACATGTCGTCGTTCAGCAAGACCCAGTTCCCTAATTCATTATTCGCTCATTCAGTCAAGATGTTTGAAACCCCGGCAAGCTCTTGGACATCTATGAGTACGTTACACGTATTGTAAAGTACGGTACAGCTTAGACTGGAAACAGCCCTGCTTTCCCTTGCTATGTATTGTGTGGAACTCTGGAAATCTGTCAGTGTCACGTACGTATGCTCTGCAATGTCACTGTTCCTGCTTCTCAAAGTCTTATCAAAGACCAAATATTACATTTTCAAAATGCCAAGTAGCTATTTTGGCCTTTTAATAAACTTGACTACGAAAAACCTCACGTAGGGTGAGAAGCACCTGTGTGCTAAATGTGAAATCTGTGGCCTGAAAAACAAAGCTTTGCATAAAGAACAAAAAGAGAAACAGACAGACAAACAGAGACTGATCTTCATAGGTGCAGAGATGGATATACAGCTGAGCCTCCAGGAGCTGATATAAAATGCAGCAAACTTGTAGCCTCTAATCTGAACGTTGGCTCTCCACTTGTTATTCAGATCATGGGGTTTCTGGACAGTTTTCAAAAAAAGAAATGTCAAATCATTATGGATTGCGTGCCCCCCCCGAAGTAAAATGAATACATGAAATCTTTATTACCCACAAGGCTGCAGTATTGGGGTAGGACCCCTTTGGACAGCTTCCCTTTCTTCCTGCACTGAAGCACATGCGACGGGGTTGCTCCGCTCCGCTCTGCAAGTTAGCTGGTGCCTGTCATGTTCAGGTCGGCCCCCGATTACAGAAGGGTTTGATCAAAGCACTGGAAGCAGGAGTGGGGGCGGCAGGGCTTAATTTCCCACCGAGGGAAGATTAATTGCCTCACCCCCCCATAACCCCACCATGCCAGCGTGCCAGAACCACTCTTCCTCCCATAGATATATGCTCTTGTTTTAGAGTAGGGGTGAAGGGTGCACCCAAATCTTTTGCTGACTTGAGCAAGACGGACAGCTCCTGAACTTCCCATAATCAGGAAGATGAAATAAATGGGAGGCATCAGGATTCCATTCCATATGTTCCCGCAAGATAAATGATGGCACAGATAAAAGGTGGGTGTGGGGAGAACTGCACCAAACCTGTTTCTGATACGGCAGGTAGGAGATCAAAAAAGGAAGCTTAAGGAGGGAATGTGCAGTGAATTCGAGAAATGCTTCCTCAGAATCCCTCGGTGTTTTTTTTTTTTAATCAAGGTGTTGCCGGCGTCTCTTATCTGCTCCTCAAAATGACTGCAGACACACGTGATGGGTTCATTTCACAGTGCTGGCGAATATCATGGTAGCGATCGCACTGCAACAGAGGCTCCCTCGGGCACCTTTCCAACCTCAAACCCCAGCTCTTCATCAGCTCCATCTTCATCATCTCCTATCTGCGCAACAGGGTGGCGTTTTGGTCTCACTGATGAACTTATCTTTAACATTATATTTCAAAATGCGGCAGGGAATGCTGTAAACCGCTCCATTCAAGGCCTCAACAGAGGACAGATACCTGCAGACCTTTTTAGGGTTGTGATCCACAGGAGCTTTGAAGGTCAAACCAAGATGTATATAGGAGGTTGTCTCCCGCAATCCACTTGGATGTAGGAGGGATTATGGAATTATCATAATCCCCATGGAAATTTAAGCATGAGAGCACAATGTCAACAGCAGCAGGGAAATTATACAGAGACATTGGAAGGTAGTTCTTCTCAATCAACTGAGACATTATGTGCAATTTTTACACCAAGTAAAGCCACCAGGGGCAGCCTGTCTAAATGCTTTCGGATGAAGTAACCGTGATGCTTTTCTCACAGTCCTGTCTCTAAAGACTTGCAACAACCCAGCAAAATCAGCACTTTAAACTCAAAGAATACATAAAAAGGAAGGATATCTTGACAAGTTTAACACTTGTTATATATCCATTACAATCAAGCAGTGTTTCGTCTGTCTAGGCAAATTCTTAACTGTTAAGATGATATGTTGGTGAGATATAATAGATGTGAGGGAGATGGACATTTTCATAAAAAAACAGGTCAGTGGAGTGGGTCACCCAAGAAACCTAGATCAGTAGGTGGACAGGGTCTAGAGTCTTACATGAGTATGAATGAAGTCTGACAATGTATGACTGGTGAGGGCTTAATGTCCTCAGCATATTGCCCAGAAACTCTTCTTGGCCCTTCTGAGCTCTACAGGATTGGGTCAGACACCATCGCAGAGCTACTTGTATCTGTTTGGGGGAACTCGATGACATGTGAGACAATCTCTACTGTTGGGTATCCAATTGGGTTACAGTCGCTCTGCCTCCCAGCCCATCCATCTGTATCATGAATGCAAACCTTGTTCGTGGATGTCTGCAAGGAAGTTAAACTCTTTGCACTTTTCCAGATGAAAATGACCATCCTGCTGGAGGAAATAAGAAACTTTCTGTTTGGCTGTTCAAACACGTATGTTTGGTTCACAGCTCCCACAGAAGCTCATTACTCTATTTCTCTCTAGGATTCAGGCAGTTGTCCGTGGCATCCATTTTTTCACCCACACCAACTTGAACTTCCACTCTCAGACCCTCAATTGACCCTACGAAGCCCCACCGTTGCGTGAAACTACTACGATAACTGATCCACTGTTTGTGTCAGAGAGGGTTTTATGTATTCGGGAAATGTGTACATATTCAGTTTGCTGCAATATGGCCCTATTCCCAAATTGTCCCATTAGGAAGAGCAGGAGTGAAAGGTTACCTCTTATGGGCTTCATTACTTGTGCTCCCATGCTCTCAATGGATGAGGTCTGTTTCCTCCAAATCTGCTTTTAGCTTCAGACCCTCCTCCTACACTTTGATTTGGCCAAGCCTATCTTTTTTCTTGCAGTAAGATGGATTAACCTGTCGATGGTGAGGGAGCTCCGGGTTCAGTTCTCCCACAGACTGTCCCTGGTAGGAGTGCTACTCTGCTTTTGAACCGCATGCATGGCAACCCTACAGTAGGCCTGTAAGACCAGTTTTATACACTCTTTGCCAAGGCGATCGGTGACGTTTTAACTGAATGCTGATGCGGGGTGCGTGCAGGCGTCACCTTGGAGGGGACAGTGTAGTGATCCCCAAAGCCACACTTGAGAGCCCTTAGCCTATTTGTCATTTGGCCCAAGCTATTTTCACTGGTATTGAAACTCCATGTTTGAATCTCCCCATCATGCAAGCAGAAATGCAAAAGTTGTAGATACACCCACTGACTGTATGGATAGATGCACATATAAATATAAATTATATTATGTTAAAGTCAATCAAAAACTAAAGGTATACGTTATACCTGCTCTCATTCGTACATATATACATGCATGTATATAAAAACACGAGGACACAGTGCTGCCCAAAAAATGCAGCACACAATCCCTGAATGGAGCAGCGGGTTTAAAAGCGAATAAGGAACTCACTTCAACACAAAATGCCATGAGTTCAAAACCCATGAAAAGGACTGCTTGCTCTGTCCTTGAGTGAGGTCTTCAGCTTGAACGGATGCAGCAAATATCCAGCTATTTAAAACTGGGAAAACAGTAAAATGGAAACCGAGGGACGAGCGCGCAGATGAAGGCGTCCGCCGAGAGAATAAATAAGTATGACGGTTTAACACCGATTGTCCATAAACGGTTCTTTGGCACCGTAATCTCGGTAGTTCTTCTCCAGCATAATGTGGCCCGTCAGGGAGATGACTGGAAGTGAGACGGGGTAAATCCTGCAATAATTGTCAGAAGAGGAGGGGAACCGCTCAGGCAGAATAAACACCCGCTGACACGGTCAACCCCTGAGAACATGCCTGTGGAACCTTAATCCCTCTCACACTATAAGGGTCAGGAGCCAGATGTCAAATCAAGTTTCTTTCTGCCCCAGACCGAAAAATCTGCTTTATTTTGTATTCGTACACTGATTTCCTTCCAAGAATTACAGCATCGTTCCACTGAAACGTCTAAATTCCACTAGTTCTGATCGACTTTGGTACTGCGGGAGGGATGTCCTCCATGGGTTTCTGATCTGCTGCAATTTGTGGGCAGCGTGGAAGCCGTATGAGGGGCAGCGTCTGGTGTTTCACATGTGAAAGCACCTGTTGGCTGCCTGACTTCATTACCGGTTCAGTCAGAGTGCTGGTAAATGGACCGGGCAACACACAGCGTCTGGAGCACAGAAGGACTATAAGGAGGGTCAGGGCCCGAGATGGGTCCGATCCTGCTCAGCTCAGGACGGGGCGGTAGGACAGATGTGTCCTGCGCGGCACGGTAAAACGCGACAGAGATGGCCAAGCACGCGAGCGTCGTCTTCGGTAGCCGTGAGCCCGCAGCTTTACTAAACAGGTGTCCAAAATGAAGCCGTGTGAATCTCCGTTGGGTCTGCGGACTAACAACGATCACGTTTCCCATCCAGGAACAGGACCTAATTTTGTGGGCCAAAAATAGCCGTCATTTCTGCATTTTTCTTTTTTCAGAGACACCCAGGGTTCCGATCGGTCAGCGGGCTCCGGCTCAAAGGGAAAAGGGTGCCGCCGAATAGCCAGATGACATTTCCTCTTTCCGGGGTCCCCCTGAAACCTGAGCAAAGGAGCACCGGCAGCCCTCCCTTACGCACGGCGTGAATGTCAAGGACGGACAAAAACGCGATCGAGATGACATGCCTAATTAACACCCCTATTTGTTCCGAGCGCCGCGGTTACGGGAGCTGCCCGCCACGAAACCGGCGAAGCTGCGGGTTTCAAAGGGGATCGCTTTTGTTTTCCTGTCCCCCGGGGATTAAAAAAAAGGGGCTATTTCCATCTCCCAGACAGGCGATACATTTTGAAAAGTGGTTTCAGATGAGAGGCTTTAAATGTGTGACATTTGCATTAAACCCAGGTCAACAGCACCAGAGATCAAATTATTACCAGTAGCATTATGCATTTTGTGAATGGAAAATTAAAAAAATGTCCTAGTTTCCCCCACGTTGCCGTTCAAGAAGGCAGTTCAGTGCCTGCTTCATATAAAATGTTAATCGGGTGTTTGCGAGCAGAAGAGGTGGGCCGCAACGCTCGTCCGTTGTTTCTACGTGCTCCTGATTTCACATCTCCATTATGTACTTTGGAAGCTGATTTGCATATATTTACAAAGCGTACACCGGGCAAGGGGTCACCCGACCCACAGATGACCCCCCCGGCATTTTCTCCGGCCAACAAAGGTAGTGGGGCACTTGCCGTGGGTGATTATTCCCGACTGTTGGAGGTCTTTATTAAGCCTGACGGTGCTCGAAGTTTGGGAGATGGTGCCTGGGTTCGACGCTGTTTCGTACCGGGGTTTAACCACAGCTCATAGCGGTGCCTGACTCTGCTGTGGATCGTAAGGGCTGCAACTCAGTGGCAAAATCTGAGTTCGAGATATTTCAGATCGGAGGTTTAAAAACAAACCTAGGTCTAAGTAATGTAAAAAACACGTAAAAAATTCATAAATGGCAAAATGAACTGAGACGGTTCAAATGAAAGGGTAAATAATCATAAATGTAGTTGCATAGGAATTAAATAGAGCAAGCTGGTTTGGATAGTATACCAATCCATAGTAAATAATAAGAATAATCATCATCACAATTGCAATAATAATGCACAACCGACAAGATAACTTTATCCGACAACATGTTTGGTGGCAACCTGAGATAAAGCACCAAACTTAGCAAAAAAAACTGCAGCAGTAAAAATGCCTTGTTTCATGTAAACATCTTCCAGCACTGGGCTGTATAGTTTTTGCACAGCTCGGTGAAGGTACATTCACAGTTAGATGGTGGATCAGCTGACCTCAAAGTTCCCCAGTTCTCCCACCGCAGCCCCACGAAAAGGTCCGGCTAAGTGCTCGGTGTCAAGTTGTGACAGCAGCACATAAACTGCGCTGTTACAGACTGTGGGATTTGCTGTGAAGGAGGCTGCGCTTGACATTGCGCCCTGACCAGGCCCTTTCGGTGCCCTTCTCTCCTGGAGCGGTTATGAGCCTCATAAATAACGGCCCGGGTTTATGTACTTGGGACGGAACTCGGCGGCACGCAGAAGCGCTCGGGCCGAGAGCGGTAAACGCGGAGCGATGTCGTTCTCTCCTCCCGGAGGATCAATGTCAGGGCAAATTTTAGATTGCCTCCCCTCATGTGTGCCAAGTTATCTGTGATTCAACATTAATAGGTTATTGAGTGGCAGCAGCAAGGCGGTGGGGGGTGGAGGTGGGGGCATTAGAGGAGAGGGGCCGTCCTTCAAGCCATCGACTATCAAATTCACATAACCTTCTCATTATCATACATTAGGAGTGCGGGGGCGTGAGTCTCCGGTCTCCCGACAAGAGAGAGTCGGGGATGGATTGTTCCGGAGCGGGGGTGGGAGGGTCTCCGCACAATTGCTGCCGACAAAAAGCTTATCGATACTGAGCCTTTGGCGTGCTTGTTATGAAGGAGCACAATGCTGACCAGGAGGTCACTGACCACTGGGAGGTTTCCAGCTGATGAGCTGGAAAAACAGCTGTAACTTTTTGCTCTTTTTATTTCCACAGTGAAATTAATTCAGTTTTTATTTTTGTTCTTTTATTTATTTTCTTTTATGATTTAATTTTGATTTTTTTTTTTGGTTTAACGCTCTCCATGTGCAGCGTACACGTAAGATAGCGCGTTGCTAACTTAGTTCAGCAGTAACTTATGCGGAAAACATCGCCCGCTCCATTTAACAAGGTTCTGGGACCAAACCGAGCTAAACGTAAACTTGCAAAACCTCGGGAGCAAGTACACAACAGTGTTCTGTGGAAAAAAATGGACGACAGCAGAGCGGGTGATCGATTGCAGTCCTTTTGTCTGCGTAACAAGAGCAGAAATGGCGACGTGTCTTCGGACTGTTACAGAAACTATGCGGAGGAATAAATCAAAGCGTGGACCAAGTCAGAGGAACAGAGTGCTGTCCTCAGGCAAAGGCAAATAAATGTGACTTCTGTCTGTCTGTCGCTGGATTTTTTTTGGGTCTGTTTTGGAAATGTTCCCTGTGCCAGGGGGGTTCAAAGAGCTACCCAGCTGTCGCTTGATCCCCCCGAACCAAAAACTCGTACCTTGCCTTTGGACTTTGGTTGGACAGCCTCGCATGTGAGATGGCAGGATCCGGCCCGGGGAAAGACGTAGGTCATATGAATAGCAGCGGGTCCTGCCTGCCCCCAGTGGTTCCAGTTGAGACAAAAAAGTTCTAAACAGACTTGAAGTTCCCAGCGAGGCCAGCTGCGCACACACAGGCCAACGCCAGGTCTGGGCTTCCAGGGTTTGCTGTGTGGACTCACCGTGAAGCGACAGTGTTTGCCAATGGAGGTCGCTGGCTTCAAATCGCCCCCTCAATCCAGCAGCCGAGTAGGTAGCCAAGGTATTCAGCTGTACAAACACAACTCGGACCTGCACCAGGTCGGGCGGACCTGCACTAGGACACTCCCGTACGACGCGGAGCCCGAGCGTGAACCTGACTGCTCAGGTGAACCAGTTCCGTCCATCGCACAGTGCTGGATGAAACGGCCTAACAAGCACAGTAACAAAGGTATTATTATATTTGTCAACATTTCCTCAAGTTCTGTCACGCTTCAGGGACACTGACAATCGCAGGGCATCGCCCGAGACAAGTATTGCTGAGTTCACAGCTAAAGCGCAGACAGACGGGACAACGGTTTACGGCCTTTTTTCGCGTCGAGGTCAAACGTGGCAGAACATGGACGCAATTGAAAACGGCCGATCATCTGACTGCTGGCCACTCAAAAACCCGCTGGCTTCCGTGCAGGCAGCGGTGTCTGTGTTTTTCTTTGACGTATTACCATTCAAACAAAGTTCCTTCAGAATTAATACAGCAGGCGACGCAATGATTTTATTACCATATGTTTATGTAAATAATGCGATGTGGTGTATGGTATGGGACACCTTGAGTGGTAATGTGTCTCATGCATTTTTATGGTAGTTTGCGCCTTCTAATAGTGCAGATGCAACACTAAACTAAATAACGTATGTCATGCGTGGAGAGAGCAAGCGCTGGCTATCGGACGCAGTATGTAAAACAGCGGCGTACGCGGAGCCGGACCAGCGGTGCTCCTCTGCATGGTGGGTGAACGATGGTTTTTCCCGATGGTTGTCACTCTCCTCATTTCTTGCTGACCTCTGTGGTTGGTCTCATTTGCTCTTAGCCGATATTTGCTCGTGCATCGATCTCATGTTGCTCTGATTTCTCAGGCCGTGGCCTGTGACCCCTCTTCACGCCCTTGTGAAATACTGCTGGGGTCTGGACTACGTGTGATCAGCCAGACTGGATGGCCCGTGACCAAGACTTTTCCCATCACTCCGTAAGGTTGCAGAGGTGCCGGGAGAGCACCGAGCCCCTTGCTATTTCGAGTTCCCGCTCTCCTTACCTAGAGCCTGGTGGAAGTCCATGGCAGGTGAACAGCATTCCAGGCCTGTTTCTGCTCTCCTCTTCCTGACCAAAGTGCACGTTTCCTGTGACTGCAGTGTTTTGTTTTTTTAGACACACTTTTTCAGTTGTTCCCTTTCTCACACGCAAGCCACGTTGCTGTTAGCTAACATAATTGTTTTTTTTGAGGGTGAGTTATGAACCAAACGTCCTGTCACTGCAAATAAATGTGGGCAGAACCGCCTATTACTCTGGCATTAATACCGGTCTCTCGTCATATTTTTGCACAGTGGGTAAGATCCGTTTTCACTTCGCTTCCTCGGAAAGGCAGATCCTGAACTTTGAAAGTGCAGCTATTTGACAGATTATTGGCTGAGACCCTATAACTATGTTCACTCGTGTAGACAGGTTACGATGCTGTCTGATGGACTCTTTCCACTGCAATACAGCTTTGACTGCAAGGCAACACCAAGAAAAGGGTACGATCCCATTTTGAAATGGGTTCTGGGTAGGTCGGACCACCGGATTGAAACCTCATTATAAGCTTTTTATCTTCTTTGCCAAGTAAGAGGACATTTGAGGTTCAGCCTACTGCTAACAAGTGTATCAACAACCACGGGCCTGGATAGGGATATTAACACCCTTAGTCTTCAGCGCTACCTTGATACCCATACTAGACATGTCCACACATGTGGAAAGCCCAGGAGGGGCAGGCAGCCATAAAAATAAGCAACCAAAGGTTCTCATCTTTTCCACCATTGGGAGTTTTTTTTTTTTTTTCTTCTCCTCAGTTGCCAGCTTATCTAAACAACTGACCATCTGCATTGCCTTAACAGTGGATAACCTGTATTGTGCGTTTCACTTTCCTGTTGCTTCTCTCCTGGACCTTTGTTCAGTACTTGGTTTCATCCTTCCGACCAGAGAGCCAAATAAAACAAAAACTAAATTTAGGAGAAAATAACATAAGAAGTTTCACGCAACAGTCTACGGATGAGCAAAGTTCTATTACACGGCAACATTCCCATCAACGGCAGAACGTTTACTGCAGGAGGGTGGGCTTCACGCAACAATACAACCACAGGAACCATTCTGGGAGTCAACCCGGCAACCTCTCCGCTGCAAATCCTTCTCCTTAAGAACACCGGCTTTATGCCAGCGTTCTGTGCTGTGGAGACACAGCAGACCTACACTTAGACATCTGCAGATGACACATTAGGGGGCCATTTCCACTAAATCAGTGTTACTGGAGCAATGAGTGCAGCAGGGCTGCTTGTTTATCGCAGCGCCATTCACAAAATCAGGGCGGCGCGACCGTCCATCACCGCGAATCGTCTTCCCTAAGTTGTCCCAACTGCTTTGTTTAATTGAATTGCTCTAGACAATCGCAAACCTCCAAAAAAAAGGTCATTCACCCAAGAGTCAATGCACTTTCATTTATTTTTAATATGGCATAACTGGGGGAGAAAAGAACCACAAATGACAGAGTAAAAATGCACCCGGGGTTGATGTGAACCCAGGCGACATTATGCAGAGTGGAAATAATAGTAATAAACAGTTTTCTCATTCTTTGCCTTTCCGTTGGGCTGTGACGCGTTCTGCCAGACAGGTATCTTAGCTACTGAGAGATGGCGCTCTTGTGGAACACGCTGAAAGTCGGGGGATTGTGATTTAGACGACATTTCTTTGCAGCTAAAGGTCGGGTGGTCTGTCGACACCGAACGAACCTTGGTAGCGAATAACTGTTAAATATACAGCACTTAACCGCTGCACCGCAGTGCAGGAGCCAAAAGGACCACAGTGTTTATATTGTTACAGATTATTCGTATTTATTGTTTTAGCAGATACTTTTCTTCAGAATAGTGCAAAGTTTTAGGTTTACATAGCCTGTACAGCTGGGGTAAAAACTGTAAGAAACTTACACTGCGGTGCAGCGGTTAAGTGCTGTATATTTAACAGTTATTCGCTACCAAGGTTCGTTCAGTGTCGACAGACCACCCGACCTTTAGCTGCAAAGAAATGTCATCTCGGTGTTCTTAAGGAGAAGGATTTGCAGCGGAGAGGTTGCCGGGTTGACTCCCAGAATGGTTCCTGTGGTTGTATTGTTGCGTGAAGCCCACCCTCCTGCAGTAAACGTTCTGCCGTTGATGGGAATGTTGCCGTGTAATAGAACTTTGCTCATCCGTAGACTGTTGCGTGAAACTTCTTATGTTATTTTCTCCTAAATTTAGTTTTTGTTTTATTTGGCTCTCTGGTCGGAAGGATGAAACCAAGTACTGAACAAAGGTCCAGGAGAGAAGCAACAGGAAAGTGAAACGCACAATACAGGTTATCCACTGTTAAGGCAATGCAGATGGTCAGTTGTTTAGATAAGCTGGCAACTGAGGAGAAGAAAAAAAAAACTCCGAATGGTGGAAAAGATGAGAACCTTTGGTTGCTTATTTTTATGGCTGCCTGCCCCTCCTGGGCTCACTTCAGGCTAAGTACCTTGATCAAGAGTGGGATCTGGGGTCTTAAACCCAGAGCCTCTGATTCCAAAGCGCCACCCCCCACCCCATTATCCTACCACTGTTTGTCTTGTCCTAATGCTTTTATGTGGATATTTAAGCTGCTTGCAGCAAAATTTGTCCACTCGCAACATAGTGTTGAGTGTTAAGTTTCCAGGTTAAATTTACAACAGCAGATCCCTGCCAGGGATATGAACCTGCACCCGCCTGGCAGCAAGCCCAGTCCAAGCACCGGCTCCCACTGCAGCACCTCCAGCACAAACCAAACTGCGGCGCTGAATAAACAAGCATTTTCCTATACGCTTCCACCGTGTAATTTACCGGGAAACACAAATTATTTTTTTACCGAAAGCGCAACCTGTGCAGACTTAATGGGCCCATTATACGCTAAATCATCGTCTACACATATTTTACGATGTCCCAGTGTCCTCACAAATCTCAGTGATGCCTTCAGCTTGCTTCATCACGCACATTCACTCCAACCCACTAATACTAACAAAGAGCTAAAGTACAGTTTGGGAAATATAAAAATTACAATACGCTGCATCCATAATTATACGGCCATTTGGCTGCGATCAAATGTCATCTTTTGGCTCGAGAACCTCGGTAAATATAAATAATAGGGGACACTCTTGCACTCTTGCTATCCACACACACACACACACACACACACACACACCCTGCTGTATAAATCAGTGTAAAGTTAATTTTGTAACACTGTTACTCACCTTGACCAAGGGCCTCCGCTAAACAAATGCATGTTCAGTGTTGTAACTTCTCTATTTACTCATTCATTTTGTGTGAATCTGTGGGGCTATCAAGCTACCGGCTGAATTTGATCAGCACGATCAGCTTCAGAAAGACCGAGGTGCTCCTTCGTGGCTTTCAGGGTTCGCTCTGACAGCAAAGCGCGTTCTGCTTTGGTCGCCTCATTCCAGTTGACGCACAGGCTACAAAAACAGCGGAAAGACCTGCAGTGGAATCCCAGTCGATATTCCTCTCTGCCCGCAAAGTCGTGAAAAATTTAGACTCGGGCTCAACGAGGGTCGATCCTCGGTCACCTGGAAGGGATGGCTTTTCCAAGACGTCTCCTGGAGCCGACCACAGATCATCTAGACGTTCGCTGCACACCTTCTAGTAGCAGTTAACCAAGGCTGTCATTCCTACACACATAACCACACGGACCTGTGTTGTTTTTTTCTTTTTTTATGCGTACCTGCTCTCCTGTAGGACTGATGAACGCAGCTGTCCCGGAACCGCGAACGTGTCGTGAATTCGACGCTGTCCGAGTTATAAAGAAACGGAAGATCCTCCCAAAGCTGCAAGTCTACAGAGCTGCCAGTTTGAAATGACAACAGAAAAACATTTAATTGGCACAACGAAACCAGCAAAATGTGCCAGTAGTCGTCCGTGCCAATATACAAGTATTGACTTATTTTAGACAATCCAAACATTTAATTCGCTCTAAATACCCTTTTATTTTAACTAACCTGCACTAAATATACCACAAATTACCTTTAAATATACACTCACTGGCCACTTTATTAGGAACAACTGTACACCTGCTCGTTCACACGGTTATCTGATCCGCCGATCGTGTGGCAGCAGCAAAGTGCGCACGGGTCGTGAGCTTCAGTGAATTTTCACATCAAATTTTGGAATGGGGGAAAAATGTGATCTAACTGACTTTGACTGTGGTGTGGTTGTTGGAGGGTGGTTTGAGTATTTCAGAAATGCTGCTCTCCTGGGGATTTCATGCACAATGGTTTCCAGAGTCGACACAGAATGATGCAAAAAACAAAAAAACACATCTAGTGAGCAGCAGTTTTGTGGGTGGAAATGCCTTGTTGGTGAGGGAGGTCAGAGGAGAACAACCAGCCTGGTTTGAGCTGACAGGAAGGCTACAGTAACTCAAATAACCATCCTTTACAACAATGGTGGACAGAAAAGCATGTCTGAATGCACAACACATTGGACCTTGAGTCAGATGGGCTATAACAGCAGAAGACCGCTAAAAGTTCCACTCCTGTTAGCCAAGAACAGGAAACCGAGGCTACAGTGGTCACTGGCTCACTGAAACTGGACAGTTGAAGACTGGGAAAAAAAAACGTCACCTGGTCTGGGGACTCTCAATTTCTTCTGGGATATGCAGATGATTGGGTCAGAATTTGGCACAAACGTCATGAAACTATGGACTCAGCATGCCTTGTGTCAACGGTTCAGGCTGGTACTGGTGTGATGGTGTGAGGAATGTTTTCTTGGCACACATTGGACCCTCTGATACCGATCGAGCGTTGTTTGAATGCCACGGCAACAAATTGCCTACAATTTAGTTCTAATGGCCACTTCCAGCACGATAATGCTTCATGTCACAAAGCACAACTCATCTCAATCTGGTACTGTTACCATGACAGTGAGTTCAGTGAACTTCAGTGGCCTCCTCAGTCACCAGATCTGAAGCCAGTAGAGCACCTTTGGGATGCAGTAGAACAGCAGACTGGCAGCCTGAATCTGCAGCTGACAAATGGGCAGCAATTGTGTGATGCTATCATGTCAACATGAACCAGAATCTCTAAGAAATGTTTCGGGCACCTTGTTGAATCTATGGCATGAAGAACGCAGGCTGTTCTGAGAGCAAAGGGGGGGGGGGTCCTACCCAGTATTAGAATGGTGTTCCTAATAAAGTGGACACTGAGCGTACCTCATACCGTGATGAAATAATGTGTTTAACAGCATAAACAGGAACACAGCTGAGACAAGCATCCAGTTTGATAACTAAATCAAAATTTTCATAATTAAACGGGACATTTGATACCGTTGACCCCAGATTCATATTAAATTGTGCTCCGGTGAAGGCAAAGAAATACCAAAAATTGCAAACCGTAGCAAAATAGAACATCGGGAACAGCAAAGGAGCAGCAGGCCCAGAAGTGCGAGTAGCGGGGCGTCAGTCCTCGTTCTAAACATGGGCCGCGTGTCCGGCCAAAAAGAAGCTGGAGTGCCCCCCGTCCTGACAGCTGGGGTGAAAAGGCACAGTGACATTTACGCTCCTCATTATCCCCTCCTTCTCCACGGGACTGACATTTTGATGCAAATTGTGGTAAATTGATTTTTTTTTTCTTTTTACATTTAAGAGTACTTTTAAGGTGTAGACATGCTGTCCGGTTGAAAACGATTAACCGACAGACACAGAAGACAAAAGGCAGATCCCACGTTCATTATCAAAGCTGACCTAAAAGCAGGTCTCATACATTTTTACTTGTACTTTTTGATTCTGGAGCACTGGAACCAAGCAGACAACGTCCTTAAACTGCTACCCCAGACAAGTAATAATGGCACATGGTGCTTTACATTGGAGTTATTATCAAAAAAAGAAACATATTTTTTTTTGTCAGGGTGTTGGTTATTGCTGCGGTTCGTATGTTTAGAAAAGCGGTGACGGTGTGCTTCACTTTGAAGAGCACATCATTATCGGAAATAATGGCTGCGGAGGCATTAGTCACATTCACGTGGATGTACCTGGGGACCTCGGCGTTTGCCCGAATGGGAAGCCGATGCCACCGGCACTGACGCACCCCCGCACCTCGACTCCGACGTCAACCGAAAGGCAGACACAACATAATTAGTCACACAAGGCTTAAGGGCTGCGAAACAATTTGACTGAAGGCTGATCGATCCCAACGCGGCACGCTAAAGACATGTTGTGAGTAATTATCAATCTCACCTGCTGAGCCCGTCCACCCAGAGGAGGGAGTGTGAGCAAAGCCCAAAAAGCGGCTCCCAACACATGAACCTCAGAGTGCGACACCCAGCACGAAAATTTTGCACGAAAACACCCGACCACCACTCGACACACAAACTGAACAAAGAGCACCAAGAAAACTAAACACAAAAACATCACCCAACGTTAAAGCCCAACACCAAACGCAAGAACGCAGGAACCAACACGAAAACCCCAAACCCAGCGGTAAACCTCAGGACCAAGCATGAAAACCCAACACGAAATATGGGAACCCATCACCGATCCCAACATAAAAACCTCTAACCCACCATTAAAAATTCAAAACCAAACATGGGAACATTAAAACCCAACACAAGACACCAAAAACCCGACGCCCACCACGAGGACGACAAATACCACCAAACATGAAAACCCACCATGAAAATCTAACCCTAATCCTGACCCTTAGCATGAAAACCCCAAAGTCACTATTAAAACCCAACAGCCACAATGAAAACGCAATAAGAAACCCAACAGCAAACATGACAACTCAAGAGAAAAACACAAAAGTGGGTATAAAATCTCAAGAGAAAATCCCAACACTCAACATGAAACCCAGAAAATCTGAACAGTCAACATAAAAACTCAACATTCATCTGAAAAACAAGACACACGACACCCAGCAACCACACAGATCATACTCCTGTTGAAATGAGATCACTGTTTTGATGAGTAGGAGACCCTCAAGGTTAAAGTGGGGTCATTAGTGAAGTGTTGCTTCTTCTCCAAAGCCTTGGTTTCCTTCTCAGGGGGTCAGAGGTTCAAAGTGAACTCAGCCAATGAGCTTCTTAAAAGAGCCCAGGA
Source organism: Arapaima gigas (assembly GCA_900497675.1). Taxonomy (NCBI): domain Eukaryota; kingdom Metazoa; phylum Chordata; class Actinopteri; order Osteoglossiformes; family Osteoglossidae; genus Arapaima; species Arapaima gigas. The sequence goes on from UFQX01000306.1 coordinate 78,606, forward strand.
ACACAAGCAGCTGCCTGGTGGGTTCGCAGACTGAGTGGCCCTCTGCTGTCGTCTCCGTTGTGCGGTGCTGCTAATTGTACTTACTTCATCACGTCTGTGGAGCGGTGCAGTGTGGGTGAGGTGGCGATGGGGGACCGCCACTTGGGGAGAAGGAAAAGCAGACAGGAGAGGACCACACACACCGGTTGCTCACATGTCGCCAATGTCCCACCCTCTGCTCTGAAATGCCGTTGACATTTTGGCACTCGGCTCCAGCCACCAGAGGACCGCTGTGAAATAATGACATGTCAGGACCCCCCCCCCACACACACACACACACACACACACACACATGCACACACAGTGGGTACCGAGCAGTAAAATGGGAATAGAAATGGTCATGGGGTTCGCAAGTTCCCTGGGCTGCCAGGATCCACAGAGGCAGAAGTGTGTGGCTGACTGACAGGGTTTTGGAGACAGGGTTCCTCATGGTGGTCACTTTCATGGCCCCCCCTCTGTGGACCCTCCCTGTCAAGGAAGACGGATGAGCAGAGGAGTCTTGTAAGCGTGAGCTTGTGTGCGTTTATCAAGGATTTTTGTAGGGTGGAACTGCAGAGTGACCCAAGGCATGTTTAGTCTGTGGCTAAAGAATAACAGTGGCTGAGAATAACAGCAGTATGGAGTAGCGATCTCAGAACTGGACACTGACCTCAGCACCAGACACCAACTTCAGAACCAGAAACTGTCCTCAGCACTGGACACTGTCCTCAGCATCGGACATGAACTTCAGCACTGGACACTGACCTCTCTCGGCTACAGCCTCAAGCTCCTTTGCCACCACAGCATAAAAAGGACACAACCTGTGAACCAGTTTGTTCACTGCCATCAACCTGAAGCTCGATGACCTTCCCCTGGTCAACCACCCCTGTCGGGTTGTCCCACCTCACACCGAACAGTTCCCTGTTCATCATTCAACCCACACGGAAGAAACGTCCTTTTCATGCACTAGTCACCTTCCCACGCTGATCCCATGTCATTAAAAATTGAATTATCTCTACAAATAAGTCCTCCCTGTAACAGGGGGCCTCGCACGGCGGCGTGACAACCGGGAGATTAGAACCCATCTTCGCGCATCGAGGATTTACAGCATTTCTGTACCAGTCAGCAAGCCCTGCTGCTGTGTGCAAGAGGAATCTGTCCTTGCTGGGAGCAAAAGTCTGACGGACCATCAGCAAATGCAGCTCGGCACGGAGCAAATAGAACTAAAAATACCCAGCATCCCCCCAAACAGGACGCCGTTCCACAGCAGCTTCTTCAAACATCATAAACGCCGAGTTCATAGGAAAACCCGCAGATGCACGGAGCTCTGGTTCACATTTCTTACTCTTACAACAAACTGTTTCCTTCACATGAGTTATGCGGTGCCTCTGTTTAAAAAGTTAAGCTTAAAAAGCGCAAGAGAGGCGGTTAGAACTGTTGCTTTGCACTCAAAGGACTTGGGTTCCAACCCCACCTCCCACTGCAGTACCCATGAGCAAAGGACTTACCATGAGCTGCTAAAGTCAAAAAAAAAATAATTACCCTGTTATATAATCGGGTAAATCAGTGCAAGTTGCTCTGGAGAAATGGTGAGCTGTGTAAATAAATTAAAATGTAAAGAAAAGAAAAAAAAATATATATATATATATATATATATGCATTTTTAGCATAAACAAGCAATGAGGGTTGGGGCTGTCCCCGGGTGACCCTGAAGTAAGCCGCTGACCAAAGTGACACTGGAAGCTGTTTTCGTGGATATATGCAGTGTTCCAACCACAGGACACGAGAAGATCCCACAGTAAAAGCGGTCATATAGAAAAGGGTTTTACAACGTTGGTTGTATTAATCATGCACATTTTAACCCGCTAGAACAAAGGTTTTTTTTTACTCTTAACACATTCAGTATAAAAATAATTCAATCCAGCATCCATTCAAATAATAATAAATGTCAACTCCCCAAAAGAAAGGCAAAAAAAAAAAGCACCAGTCTGGGGTACATTTTAACAGCGCATAATTTGCAATGTGCTGCAACTTGCGCTGTGTTTGCGGTCCGATTTTGTATCGGCGTTTAATTTTGAAGCGTTGACTCCAGCCGGACCAGAAGCAAGATCAAAACGACGAGAAAACCCCCAAATCCTTACAAAACATAAAAAAAGTATTTTCTTGTGACACAGTAGGGATGTTTGGCTCCATAAACAGTTCAGTTTGACCTCAAACTCTGGACCCATCACATATATTGTCAAAACTCACTACAAAACTACAAAACACCAGTCCACTGGACTGTTGGTTATTATTATTATTATTATTATTATTATTATTATTATTATTATTATTATTATTATACGGTGCTGTCCTGCATCATGCCTCTGTTTGCTGTGAAACAAACACCGCGTCGGGTTGGTCAGTGGGGGCCATCTGGTGTTGTCACGCAGGTCTGAGTCACCTCTCTGCACCCTCTGCTTCTTGCCCCCCCCCAACCCCACTGTGCCCTGACCCCTCCCCACCCCAAACTCAACTTGTCTTCCAGTTCCCCAGCACCGCTGCCTGTGGGTAAGGACCCGATGACTCGCCATGCGTGGAGGCAATTCGCCGTCTGCGGCAAATCTAACTGACAGGCCCCTTGGATGCGGGGACAGGGACTAGGGTGAGGGAGGGGAGGCAGGGTTGGACAGGGGGACTGCTAGTGGAGTAGTGACTCCAGAAACTTTCCGAGCCACTTAATCCTTGATGAAGTCGCTCTTTATCCCTGGGAAGTTCAGACAGCTCGCTTAGCATCCAGCGCAGTGCGATCAATTCCCGCGATGCTCGGGACCGTCCGCGTGTCAGAGGGAGACACAAGCCTCTCCGCTCACCGAAAACAAAGAGCTGTGCGCTTTACCTCACCTTCTACCTCTCTCTCTTTAATCTATCGCTGACCTCCGGAGGAGTTCCGCGCTGGGCTACCACGGTAAAATAAAAGGCGGTATTGGCGTGGGCTAACTGTCAACTTTGGGTCTCAATCCCCTGTCACTGACTCACATTGAGGGTCAAAAGGACACGGTGCGGAGAGAGAGAAAGAGACAGAGAGAGAGCGATAGAGAGAGAGAGAGAGGGACTCCCAGAGAGTCTGGTCAACCCCCCAGGACAAGAGGCGAGGGAGAGACGTTTAACTTTAATCCGTTTGCGGCACGTGGCAAACAAAAGTCGCACTCTGAATAATCTCACAACAACTGAGTCACAAACTGCAGGGAAAGAAAACAATGTGTTTGTCGCTCAGATTAACCGAGACTTGACGGTGATGCTCCATCTTCCCCCAGAGCTGAACGTTCATTTGTCTTACGAAGGGGTAGGAAGAAAAAAAATACCTGCATCCCCATCCAGGCTGTGCCAAAAATAAATAAATAAATAAATAAATAAAAACCGCAAACAGCCTGGACTTTGCCTGGAAAAAAAATAAATAAATAGAAATAAAAAGTCAACAGAACTTGTTTTATTCCTCTCAGTCAATTTGGCTAATGCAATAATCATGTATGTGTGTCTCTGAATATTTCATCGTAAACAGCGGCCGGATGGAAGCTGGGAGCCGCGTGGCTGCAGAGGAGAGAGCGCTATTTCTGGGTAAGGCGACTGCATCTCCGTGCCACCGCCACCCCTCCCCAGCCCCCCAGGGTGGGAGTGGGAGGGGGAGGGCTGGTGTGGGAGGTGTCAGAAAACCACAGTTTCTGTTAGAACAAGTAAGCACAGGGAAGGGAGCGAGGATACAGGAGGGTGGTTAGTGTCCCCGCTGTATTCGGCAACATCGTCAAACGCCACCAAAAGACCTCCGTTACGACTCACATGCCCCCCGTATACATAATATTTACATATTCTTAGATGCCCCCTTCACCTTATATGCATAACATTTATATATTGTCACACACCCTCCTCACCTTATACATACCCCCTACTGTTCTACTCTTATACACAGCAAAGCAGCAGCTGCACAACTCTGAACTCAGATGAAAACACCCCGTCCTGGACCCCCTTGATACAAAACGTGGTAAAACGGGGTAATTCTCATCTACACCACAGCACTGAGTGAATCGCTCAGCACTCAGCAGCACGTCTGCAAGTGCCAACAGCACCGAAGTTAAGTTTTCCGCCTCTCTAACATCGACGGGCCCAACCCCCCCGACATACACACACACACACACACACACACACACACACACACACACACACACACACACACTCGCGCGCAGGCTGTGAAACCAAATTCCCTCCGTTTGCTCTAAAACAGAGCTGCCACCCTCCCTCGCAGGGGAACGAGCGAGTGCCGCGCTTCCCGCTGTAGCGCTCGGGCATCGTGTGGCACGCAGGTGCGTCGGGAAGGTGCCCGAGTGGAAACGCGGCGCAGTCGCTTCCGGGCGCTCGCCCGACTCACCACGGTGAAGTCCTCAGCCGTGCAGTTCTGCCCACTGAAGTTGCAGCTCTTGAGCATCTCCTCCAGTTGGTGTCCCGTGCGGTTGAAGATGTCCTGCATGTCGGGGGCGGGGTACTCCAGATCGGCGGGCTTGTGGCCGTCCTTGTTCTTGGGGGGCAGCCCCGTCAGGTTGGCCAGGTGATAGATGTCAGCGTCGGTGAGCGCCGAGAAGCGGAAGCGGTTGATGTTGCAGATGGTGACGGCCGGGAAGACCATCTCGCGGCTGGCCTCCTCGCTCAGCGCTGTGACGTGCGGGTGCTCCAGGTACGAGATGGCGCACTTGGCTGCCTGGTACAGGAAGAAGGCCAGCGACACGAGGAAGGCCAGTGCCCAGAGGGTCTGGCGCACGCCCAGGCGACCAGACACGAAGATGTGGTTAATCCCGTGCAGGGAGCAGGAGCTGGCGAAGCCGGCCAGGTCTGTGGACGGAGGCGTGCAGGTCTCCTCGATCAGGCTCTCCTTGTCACCCTCCTGCTTGCCTTTCTGTTTCTCATCCTCCTCTGCAAATTTGATTTTGCAAACAAATTCGATCGGCATGTGGGCAGCCAGGTCTGCGCTCGGGATTCAAACAGCTTACAAACCCCTGATTCCACCAGCCCTCTCTCTTCCCTGGGCTTTTTTTTTTCCTTTTCTTTTTTCCACCCAGTCCTCCTTGCAGAGCGCAACTCCAGAAAGAAAAAAGAAGAGAGGGTGAGCGGGAGAGAGAGAGGGAGAGGGAGAGAGAGGGAGCACCAGAGAGAGAGAGAGAGAGAGAGAGAGAGAGAGAGAGGGAGAGAGAGAGTTCTGCTGCCGTCCGCCACCACTCGCTGCTCGCTGTGACTGCCGCTGCCGCCGCTCTCGATCCTTGTCTCCACACTCGATCCGTGCCGAGCTGCTCTGATAAACACTTGTACAGCTGTCAAAAAAAAAAAAAAAAAAAACCACCCTCTGTCTCAGCTTGACACCCACCAAAGGAAACGCAGCAGCGTTTGGAGCGGGGAGCCCGGGAGAGGTGACGGGGGGCTGTTTAATAATTAATGAGAAGGCACCGTTGTGATCGTGACCACNCCCCCCCCCCCCCCCCCCACCGCCGCCGCGCCGCTGCCGCCGACACCTCGCGTGCGACCGCGGAAGGGTGCCGCCGTTTCCCCACCTCGCCAGCCAACCCCAAAAACTCCTTCCTGCTAATCCACTTGTTCGAGCCTCTCGCTCACCCCGCCAAAGGTCACGGCGCCCAGGATCTGGCCCTCCGTGGCAATCTGCCGGGAGGGTCACCTGCGTCCCCCCGGCCCTCTCGCGGGTCCCCGGTAAGTAACTAATTGGAACAACGATGAGGACCGAGGGAGGTGGAAATGAGAGCCGAGCATCTCCGAGCGATCAATCACCTTTTCAGGAGAAAAAAGAGGGGGTGGTTATCGATCCGGTGTAGCATCTGCCCGAGATTAAGGGCAGGGGGGCCACAGCCCTTTCGTATGAGGAATTAACAGCAGCGCCGCTGAGCTCCAGCACGAATTTAAATTGGCCGTCGCCCCCTGATTTGCAGCCGGAGCAAAGTGTCAATTCCTCTCTTTTACAGGGCACTTTGCTGCCCTTAATAGTCTTCTCCTTGCGTCGCCAAACAAAATTATGCAAATGAGAGGGGGCGTCGAGGCTCAGTCGGCGAGTGGGGGGTGGGGGGGTACGGGACAGGTCATTTTAAGGGTTCGGTCCTCTCTCCTGAAGCTGGATTAAACGTCTTTAAAGGCACGTGCCTCCGCAGCGCCCCCTTCCATCCTTGTTCCAAACTGCAAAAATTCTTTAGCGGACTCCATGGGGGGGGGGGGGGGGGTGGGGGTGTTTTGCTGCTTTTCCAGTGCCGAATGGGGTAAAGAACCTTTCC
>UFQX01000306.1:84928-95841 GCA_900497675.1 Arapaima gigas
AGGACCGGGGGGGGGGGGGGGGGGGGGTTGGGGTGTTATGCTGCTTTTCCAGTGCCGAATGGCGTAAAGAACCATTCCGTCTCTTATGCCCAACTTGGGATCGAGTCAAACACAGCTGCACGTGTCTGTTGCCACCTACATTCATTGTTTTATTTCTCTGTATTTGTACCTTCAGCTAACTTTACAAACTGACTTACAACGTTTTGTTCACTTAAGCTACTTACAATAACTTGCCAGTTTACACAGCTGGGTAATTTTTACTCTGTTGACTCAGGGTAAATACACTACTCGGCGGTTCTGCGGCGGATTCAAAGTTCACTTTGATACGTTGAGCTCTAAATATTACATCTGCTCGCCCAGTGCATTACACACGTCAACATCTCGAGATCCATAAAAGCTGTTCTAACTTACTAGCGTGTGTTTGATGTTTCACCAATATTTCGACCGAGCTTTTAAAAGTCAGTCAAAGGGTAGGGGCAGTAACTGTTGTGTGTTTGCAGCTCGGTTCTGCACGACGCAACGTGTCCGCCGTCCCAGTGCGGCCGGTCCGGTGACGCAGGTGCAGACAAGCCCCCCCGTCCTCCGTGTCCTCCAAACACGGCCTGAGCGACCGCAGGAGCGGGGAAGGTCGCAAATGATGTGACGCGTCCGCCCAGGTGGAAAATCCTTCGCCGCATCTCTCTAACACCTGCTGCAAGTTGTTTTTTGCTCTTGCTACCTGACAACCGAGACGACTCCGATGAGCCGGACAGTTTGGGAACTCCGGAAAACTCGGCGTAGCGCCGGTAATGAACCAATTTTCTCCTATATTCGTGGGATGGAGTAACGATTAAGGAACAGACGCCTCAGCAGACTAGGTTTGGTCAAGTTTCTTCTCTCCTTGAGAAAAGTAGTTATTTTGACACGACTGAGTTGGACGTTTTTCTTTCTGCGAAAGCGGGACGCCAGTGTGATGAGGAACAGCGGGGATTTCACAGGTTCCCCTGAAGATGGACAGGGTATTCTGCGCCGTCTCTTAAAGGCAGACTCCATCCTCCTCTAATGATAGGGTTCGACTCACCACTCATACCGTGAAAGCCTGTTAAACATCGAGAGACACTTATGTCTCTCTGCTCCAATAACTCAGAAATACTCCTTATATGCACCGTATATACATACAACTTTTTTCTTTCCTTGCGTGCGATGGGTACGGAAAATTTAAGGCTCTTATTCCGAGGTTCCTAACAATTCTGTTATATTTGTGTCCCTAAGGGTGGGAGAGGACAGAATAGAGACTTCCATCTTTCGGGGAGACAGCAGGTCCTCAGAACACGGAGAGGACTCGCTCTCCTCGTGGTCATCTTCACACGTCAGCCGCCCCCTGAACTCTGTACCAGAGTAGAGTATTACTACCCCTATGAAATGAATTACAGTGACACCTCAGTATCCAAATCTAATTTGTCCCTAAAAATACATCAGATACCGAGCGTCTCTGTCCCGCTATTTTAAAAGGGGAAAATAAATAATGTCTTCCCAGCCCATCAGAAAACACCTATATAACTTATACAATCCTGACTTCATCCTGATAAACACTTAATGTTGTCATTAATGTGCAGGTTTATACCACGGTGCGGTGTGCACAGTACAGCACATTTCACATGTTATTCACTGCGTTACACACGGGAGATGACAGAGCGCATGGTGGGGTTTGCAGCTCAATTTCAGTGTCATGACATGTTGAATAAAAGGAATAAAGACGCGTGTCAAAGTAACCAACCCTGCGCCTGTGTTTCACACCACAAATTATCATTTAAACAAGTAGGTTTATTTGAAACAAAATGAAATGGGCAATAAATGTGGTGATGTGGCCCAAACATGTTCAGACAAAGTGAAACAGATGGAAACAGGTGATCGCACCCGTCTGGCTTTGGATAAATTCATAGCAGTACACAGGACGGCTTATTACAATACAAACAGTATTATTTTATTGCAGTACATTGTACCATTCTGTATGTTATTTATCTGTAGTTTTTTCATTTGATTTTTATTCACATTTAGATGTTTTTTCATTACAAATAATCCTCAGATCCTGAAATATAATTTTCAAGAGCCATTATAGCGAAAATTCAGACATAGAGAGTTCAGATACCGAGGGACTGGTGTATTATTAACAGTTATTTAAATTTTGCTGTTGTTAGTTAATCGACTGCCTAAAAAATTTACTTTTTACGCAGGATGGTATGCATGCTGTATTAATTCGGAGTAAGTACTTTGACCAAGAACCCACAGGAGGGGGGGCCTAGAACCAAAAACCTTAAGACTGGAAAGCACCATTATAAATGTTATCATTAATTTGCGTTTAGCATCAAAGGAAGACAATATTAATATTTATTTATGTAGCAGACACTTGTCCACAAAATAAAGTCTGGTGATTATCATCTAATATTTTTGCTGACTCATTTATTTAAGGCCCCTTGCGGTACTAGATGCGCCACACAGAACTCCCTACAGTTATTCCCCCGTCTACACAGTATAACGGTGTGACACACACACACACACATACACACACTAAAGACATTTTTTAGCCACTAATTCTGTTGAAACGCATCACTTTGGACTGTGGGAGGAAACCAGAGCACCCGACAGCTGTGCAGCATCAGCGTTTCTTGTTGCACCACCTCCTCTCCCGGACACTCCAGCAGCCACACTCATCCATCAAAATTTTATTTCAGTCAAGTCGCATTGGCGTCTATATTTTTTCTACGCTTACTTCCCTTTGCTTTTATATAAGCTTATTGCACAAATCATGCAAATGCACAAAGGGACCAACGGGAGACGTCGCTGGAGAGGAACCGCTATCGTTCCCCTGAATGTAAACAGGGGGAATATTGACAGTGATCCAAGAAAAAAGAAATCCACAAACTTTATGCGTTTATGTATTTCTCGTGATTGTAAGGCTTTTTTACAGATTGAAATGTTTGCGCGTATTCAAATAATCTCATTCTGCCATGGCGGCATTAACTAAAAACCACCGCCTGGCTTTCCGATAGCTTTTCACGACTCACAAAATGAGCAATTTAAAGCGAAATTTAGACTGAATTAAAATTACTATTTCACTCCGTCGCCTTTTCAGACACGAAAACAGCAGCTGGTAACGCCGCTTTCTAATGGCGGCTGTTTTTCTGCGGCCGCGCAACATGACCTTACATTTCATAAGGCCAAAAACAGACGCGCTCTTTTGTTTTGCAAAGAGCCGCCCGTGTTTTTATCGCCACGACAGCAGGCGACCGTAATTCCAGCCGAAAGATTAGGAAAGTGCATTAAGATAACTCTGCTTCCATTGAGAGCCCATTATTTCCATATCTAGATGGTATATGAGATGGAAGCTTTTACCGAATCGGACTGGTTAAAATCTGCGCGGTCCAGCGGTCCGGTAATCTCAGGTGGAACAGCTGCCTTCGTAATAAAGACCAAAAGAACACTTTTTTTTTTTTTTTTTTTTTTTTGTCCCCGTTGATATTTTCTCGTTGTTTGCAGTTAACCAGCAGACAGAGAAATATCATGTCGCGTCAGACAAAGTTATTTGTGTTGAGGTTAATCGGTAATTAGCTCTGCGGCTCTGAACCGAGCCGCTCAAGACAGACCTCGCCGAATTTATATATTATTCCAGCTCAATAAATATAACTAGGCGCGATATTCTGAGAAAAAAAAAAACTGCAACATTTAGTGCAGCTCTTATTGATCTGAACAGCTGGCAATGAAATTAAAGTGAGAATAATTTCCTTTGATTGCCGAACACACACACACACACACACACACACACACACACACACACACGTTTGTTTGTTTATTTATTTATTTAGGTTGTTTGTTGCCCAGAGGGAAACGTGGCAGAATTTGCATGCGTGAGTCAGGCAAAGCGGAGTCGAGTTAAACTGGAGGTCCGGCAAAGCGCTCGAGCTCTTTCCCGAACGAGTGGGTCCGCCACACCCGACCGCATCGCGGCTCCCGACTCGTGTGCGACTGGCATTGATCGAAATACAAGCCAAGGCCCGCCAGCCTACTTTCCGGGAGCCAGCGAGCAACTTTTGTTGGTCTTGTTACTACAGATGCGCAAAAAAACGCATGAAGCCGTATGGATTTAACTAATTCTGCAGACCTTCAGCATGAAAAGGGCAGCCGCCTTTTACAGTATGTGTTTATTTAATACTTCTCAAACACTAACATTACGATTATCCCCTGGATGCAGCGACATGGGTCCTGCAGACCCGCCTCAGCAGCAAATTGTGGGATGGAGCTGACAGCGGATTTGTATTAGCACCTAAAAATCCTGTTGTTCGGGGGCTATTAGGCAAATCCGAACAGAGATCTGTCGATCCCCCCAAATAAAGGACTGGTTTGGTGTCACTGCGGAACACAATTAGGAAGAGAAAAGCCGTTTCAAAGCGTTTCATATCTGTGACGGCTTCTGTTAGGAGATGCAGTTCAAAAAGCTTTGCTGTTAGAGCAAAGCACCCATCCGTCAGCTGCCATCAACTTAAGTCAAACTGCGAACTTGCAGCCGCAAATAATAACAATGTAAAAAAGCGTAAAAACACCAACGGTCGGGACTCATCCGTTTTCACGCATTGTTAGAAAAACATTGCTGTTCAGGAGCAGCATTTCAGGTTTTATCCAGGCTCAGAACCACAGGAGATACCAGTTTTGGAAACTGCGGAACTCCCTCCCCTCCCAGGAGCCCAGTATTTGCTTGAAGGGCAATTCCATCTCGGCAGGGGGTCAGGGATGTGATCCAGCGCCAAGCTCACAGAAGCAGGTATGGCACCGGCAGCAAACAAAGACCCCCCGCCACACTTTGGGGACCGTCAATGCGAAAGGTCAGATTTGCATAAAGGGGACAAACGGCATAGAGGGACCACTCTTGAAGGACAGGGGTAGCAGCAGAGAAGACAATAAATTGGTATTTGTCCTAATTAGAAATTAAACAGCAAAGGCTCCCTAGCTGTACGCGGACCCTCGAGTACAACGCTGGGATGAATCTGATTTTAAGATGATAAAGCACAGAATACAAATTGTAGCTCTATTGCAGAATTTCTCTCTCTCTCTCCATATCCCGGCAGTTTTGCAGGCTACTCACAAGCTACAATCCCACTAGTCCAACACATAAGCTGTGCCTAAACTGTAAGCATACAAAGGTAATTCAATTTTGTGCAACATGCTTGTCTCCTACTTTTCTATGAACTACTGCTGCAACAAAGTGAGGAATAATGTAAATACCAAATGCAAACTATTGCTGTTATTGAGAAAGTTTGAACCTGGGATGCAGAAACCTGCCAAATCAAACCCTCTTTACTCAACATAAATACAATGACAGAGATCACAGGCAGCTGAGGAAGATGTGGGTAAGAAGTGGCTTCTTGGGCAACTCAGCAAGATGTATCCTTTGTTGGGATTGTTTCGCTTAAGGTCAGGGTTGGTGTTGGAGCTGGAGATGGTGGTGGAGTTAAGACTGTGGTTAGGGTTGGTGTTGGAGCTGGAGTTGGTGTTGGAGTTAAGACTGTGGTTAGGGTTGGGGTTGGAGCTGGAGTTGGTGTTGGAGTTAAGACTGTGGTGAGGGTTGGTGTTGGTTTTGGAGTTAAGATTGCGGTTAGGGTTGGTATTGGTTTTGGAGTTAAGACTGTGGTTAGGGTTGGTGTTGGAGCTGGAGTTGGATTTAAGACTGTGGTTAGGGTTGGTGTTGGAGCTGGAGTTGGATTTAAGACTGTGGTTAGGGTTGGTGTTGGAGCTGGAGTTGGATTTAAGACTGTGGTTAGGGTTGGTGTTGGTTTTGGAGTTAAGATTGTGGTTAGGGATGGATTTCATGGTTAGGCCAAAGGGAAAGTATCTGCATTGCCTTCTGTTGGCCACTCCTTTCACCCCAGCAAGACCGCTGTGCTCCTCCCCTTCTGGTAGCTTGATGCTCCAACTCACCTGTCTCCCATGTATCCTGTCGAGTCTCTAATGGTGTTTTCTATCCAGGACTTGAGAACTGCCCAGCATTTGCAGAAATGGTTCGAAAGACCTGTGTTTGCTGCATTAAAGCATGTGGCGCATCAGGTAAACAGCCAGACCGGCGCAAGTTTTCACATGGACTGCATAATGACGAGAAGATGTGCGTTGTAATTGCTGCGGTGAATCATGTTCGGGACTCAAAGGAGTGCCATCTTCGGGAGTGTTCTGTGAGACGCCTGCGACAAAATGCTTCATTTTGCTATTCTGATAATCGACGCTTGGCGCCGGGGGATCTTTCCTCAGAGGCCACAGCAGGTGAAAAACGACCTGCAACTGAATTTATTTGCTTTACGGCGAGGAGATTTTTTTCTCCGGCACCTTTAGATGACATTCCCCCTACACAGCTTCAAATAAAAGACGCAGATTTTCCTCTGTTAGGTTTTTACATGTTAAAGAATGTTCCTTCACACAGGAATGCCAAAGGAGCTATTTGGTTGAGGTCCAGCTGAGATGCCCACATGCAAACCATGTTGAGGCTGGTTGAGGTCCAGTTGAGATGCCCGTTTCAGCAGCGCATTGCAACAGATTCTGCTTTTGTAATTTTGCACCACATAAATGTCAAAGGCCCCATTGACTGATCTCACACACACACACTCACACACACAAACACATATTTATCACCAGGGTTATTTACCCAAGGAACATATGGAGATGAGTTTGCGTTGCGTTGCGTGCGAGTGGTTCGCCGGGGGGCAAGTGCAGACGTGAGCCTGGTCCCGTCAGAGGGCCACTCATCTAACACAGTTTGCTTGCCAGAGAAAGGGAACCACTGAAGAGCACGGAGGGCACAAACCCCGCATCGCGGACGCCGATCCAGATCCCAGCAGATCGCATCTTTGTGCTCTCAAAAAAAGAAGCAATAAATGAAGCAGCAGGAGGAATCGATGTTAAGGTACGAGGCTTTGGCCAGAAGTGTACGGTTTGGGTCCCGGGCAGTTTTGGGAGGTTGTGGTGCCTTTAATCTGAACTGCTTTGGTTAAATCCATTTTTATAGATATTAAGTCAGTAAGTAGTGGTGGAGTAGCGGTTAATGCTGGCGCCTGGCATGCAAAGGACGCCAGGTGGAATGTTTGCTCCTGCTGTTGTCGCCTTCAGCACGAGATTTATTGTAAACCGCCGCACTAGGAGTTGATGTGTGAATCTGGCCTTGCAAGAAACGTTAAAGAAAAGCACAGCGAAGTAAATACATGGTGACTAAGAAGTCAGTGCCGGAGTTTATACCACAAGTTTGCCGGTTCGAATCCTGGGAGGCTGTAGATCCCCGGAGCAACAAACTTAACCTGAACAGATTAGACAGATAAATTTTCACAGCTGTAGAAACATCTCAAGGGCTGTCGTCTTGCAGTCAGAAGGTTCCAGGTTTAAACCCTGATCTTGCTGTAGAAGCCTTGAACATGGTACTTATCCTATATCGACACTATAAAACTTCTATCAGTATACAAACTAACACGAGTTGCTCCGCGGAAAAGTAGCAACTAAATTAACAGATAATAATAAACAGTGGCTAAAAAGGTGGTCTTTGACTGGAGGGCGACTGGCTCCGATCCTGGGAGGCCGAGGTACCCTGCAGCAAAGTACGTAAAGTCAACGGTTTAAGTTTATTTCAGCTGTATAAAAGCAGCAGCAGGAGACATAAGATCCAAGAAACTGTGATCTGACCAAAACTTTCAAAACTCAAACCCTGGGAGGAAATAAATCAGAATTTCTCAAATGTAGTCCAACAGCAGCTCTGAGTTTGTGTCATTTTGGACAGAATGAAGAAGCAAAAACAAAGATATATACAAACAAATAAAAAAAAGATAAGGTGCTGATGGCAGATGATTTTCGGGGCCCGTTCCGTCTGCCTCCCGATGAGTCCCTCGCCTTTCGGAAGGGGGCGGAGTTGGTCTGCAGCATCTGGCGATCATAATCTCGGCCACTTCGCCGTGATGTTTATCTCGTCTTACTAGATTACGTGTAATACCGGTGGGGAAAGAATGAAGTCCTGGACATGTTCAGCAGCGATCCATAACAATGCGTTTGTTGTGGCTTCATCTCACCGCGATAACGTCTAATGCCGTTTCATTCCAGCAGCTGTACGGTTTATAAAACAGACCTAGAAAGCCCATAATGGGCAGCGCGATCGGATTTCTGAAATGGGACACCGTGAACCACCGTATCGCTCCAGGAGCAGCCTGTATCACAACACACCGCTAATTTATTACCCATGAGTTTCTGTGGTTTTACAAACATCTTAAAATGCTTTGGGGCCACAGAACTGGGAAGGATGTGATATAAAAATAAGCTGAGTTAATTTAATTGAATTTGGGAACAAGTAAAGCCTTGTATTTATTACATTGTGTTTGTCTGTGATGTACAGCATGATGGAAATGTACCTGAAATTTTTTTAAATAATAGATGAATGCACATGGTACGGTACATACGTCACATCTTTCAGAACATCACGCGTGGACAATATTTTGCTAGTAGTTTGTCAGGCGTGATAAATTAGAACCAAGTCGCGCTCAGTAACTTTATAATAGCAACATACGATCGTATGAGGTTTCTTGGCTGAGCAGATCTTTGCTAGCGGACAAAACAATGATTAAAAGACAAAAAAACAATAATAATAGCGGTAGTTTTGGTAGTTAATACCGTCATTGCTCAGGTGGGGAGAATCAACAATAAAGTAACATTTTCGGAAAACCTTTAGCCTGCTGTCTCGCTGGAGTCAGAATTTATTTATTCTTTTTCATTTGCGTTGTCCTTTTTCAGGAAAGGCTCCTTTGGTGAAGTAAAAAAAAAAAAGCTGACAAAAGCATTTTCTTTCTTTCTTCCCACGCAAAGCTAAAACAAAATCTAAATGTCACGACGAGATCTCTCTGTGGCAAAACCATTCGTGCACGATTCCTCGCAAGGACCTCCTTCGTCTAAATAATAATAAAAAAAAAGGTACGCGGACACCAAAAATCCCGTCGAGTTCTTCGCGATGCGGGCTGCAGGAAGGTCACCTCCGCTCCTGCATCACAGCCTCCTTACTCCTCCTTCCGTCCGAGGACAATAATACAACAGCGCCGGGGTACCGTGAGATGCTGCGATGACGGAAGCTGTCGTCATTAAAAATGTTTTTAAAAATTACTTTTTATATTCCTCTATGTTCTGACGAGAATTTGAATGCATTCATTCTTTAGCGGAAAAATCCCTGTTAATTGTTTCGTAACGGATTGTTTGAAGGGGCCGAGACAGGAGCGATGTCACCTCCTCGGGTAATTTGCACTTTCGAGCCACCAGCAATCTTACGTTTATTGCTTACTTTGTAAGGGAAGGCCGGGTAATTAAGTGGATTGAAGATGCTGCATGGAAACATGGATGCTGCGGCCCCCCGGCCCCCACTCTGCCCGCTCACCCACCTGTTTGGGGCCATCGTCTCTGCGGCCGACTCATTAGGAGCCGCATTCAGACTTGTTATTCTAGGCACACGCTGTCAGCACAGGACAGATGGGACATCGAGAGAGGCCCGTGAGGACTGACCTCCACCTCCACCCCCCGCCCCCTCTGCCCGCAACCCCCCCAGGTCTCTCCAACAGGTCCGTCTCCCTCTTCCGCTCTTGCTCGCTCACACACTGTCTTTCTGACAAAGGCTGCGTTTCTTCTGCACAAAAGGGCACGTGCCGCTACCAGCTGTGTTCACATCAGCACCTTGCCCATGCAGACATTTGGAGACCATCCATTTTAGCGCTGGCAGGTCTCGCACATGCGCGTGCACACACACACACACACACACACACACACCATGGTGGTTGTTCTGTGGTTAAAACATCAATGGATTGTAGGTTCAAAGTAATCGTCTTAAGCATGTTCTGAAGAAGAAGTTCCTTCTTAACCCAGTTCTTAGGCAAACTGGCTTCAACCCCTCCTCTTAGTTACATCACACAGGAGGTCACAACATATAAAGTGATAAACGGCATGAAAATTAATCAATTAAAATCTTATTGTACAGATGTACGAGTGGAAACTGGAACCTTTGTTCCCATAAATAATATTACATCCTCAAAATTAATGGTTAGCGGTGCTGGGAGAAGGACCCCCACCAAGCGAGCTACACGGTGGAGTGGGGACATGATGGGGTGGAGGTGTTCCGACATGGCGCTGTGACAAAGAGCTCTGTACCCTGGCTACCGCGGCCCCTTCGGAGAGCATCATTACGTTATGTGGATCAATGTCATCCGATCGATACCTCCATCCCGGCGCTGCGGCATCAGGCGCTAATGTCAGGAAGGTGTCGAGGCCCAGGAAGGACACGAGTGGCACCACACCTGGACCAGCTAGTGAGCAAGGAGCCAAACAGGAGCAGCCAAACCAATATACTCAGCCCTAATTCTGCAAAAATACGCAAATCACGATTTTTCGATTGATATCGCTTTGCGATATGTCACTTGTGGCCGCGTCGCGTCACCCGAGCCCATCGCGGTGTCACGCTTTGGGGCAGCACTGGGGAGGCACTTTTCATCTCCAGAATTAAAACAAGTTCGTCGGGAGAGGACACAGGCCGGCCGGACGCGTTGAACGTTTGTCGCGCTCTCCCCATATTCTCCGCTCCATCGTCTGCCGTGACAGCGCGGCCGCGACCACAGGCCTTTAAACAGCGAGGCTCTCGCAGCAGCCACGCATCACGGAGGAAAGCGGTCAGCGCAGAGGGACGTTCCGCACGTCGATAAAAACCAGCGTCTGAGGTCTGGAAGAGAGTGCTCCCCCACTGCACACGCACCACATAACCGCACTGCCGGCTTTTTCGCACATAAATAGAAAAAGTTTTTTTTCCCCCACCTTCAGAAATATAGAGCCGTAGTGAAACAATCGCCTGATCTAATAAACGTACATCCCTGCCCCCCCCCCCCCCCCCC
>UFQX01000306.1:95896-98396 GCA_900497675.1 Arapaima gigas
CCCGCCCCCCCCCCCCCCAAACACAAACTCGCAGAGCATTAAGGTGTAATAAAACGGGAAGTTTTGTGGTAGCTGCCAAAGCCGACGTTCCAGTACCAGGTTGTTGCGTTGCAGAGTGTTCAAATGCACTTTCTGTTAGTGAACGGGGGTAAAAACCGACAAATTTCATCCATCCATCCATCCATCACCAGTAACATCTGTTTTACTTGAAGGTCAAGGTGAAGAACCTATCCTAGAAGTATAGGATCTGAGGCAGGGTGGTTCCTGGGTGGGACACAAGTTTATTGCAGGGTGAATGACACACAGTAATTCACTTCAACCCACCCACACACACACACACACACACAATTTTAAAGTCACCAACCCACCTGAACCACCCATCTTTGGATTGTGAGAAGAAACTCTCAAGAACACAGAGAGAGCATTCAAAAGCCACACTAACCAAGTGGGACTTAATCTAAGATCCAAACCCACAGCCCAGCAGCCAGGAGGCAACAGACCTACCTGCTGCATCACTGTGCTGCCCTGACAAATTATTTTTGATGCCAATACATACGTTGTATTTAAGATTAACTGCCAGCTTTAACAAGACAACATCTCCATTTTTTTGCTAACTATTTGCAGGAAATAATGGGCGCTTGCGGAAGCAGGTATATCTGATCCCTCGACAGAAGACGCGAGCGAATGTTAAAGCTGCGGCAAGAATTCTGTATTCTGCACGCGGTTGTATTGATGGGTCGTCTGAGCGGATTCAGCGGAAAGCAACGCTCCTAAAAGATCCGTTGACGTGCAAAAGTTTGTTACAGTGGACGGTGCGGATATCCCCGCTGCGGGGATCGCCTCTGATTTCCTCAAAATTAGCCGTGACCGGGGAGCAATCTTTCATCCGGAAGGAAACATTTAAAAGGTGTGAATGAGACTGAATGGAAACCAGTTTGACAGCTGTGTGTGTGTGTGTGTGTGTGTGTGTGTGTGTGTGTTTCTGCCATTGTGTCACGGTTCCCCACTTCGCTGGCCTCTGTGCTCCCTCTCACTTTGGCACAATTGACTGTCACTCGCAGGTACCCCCTGCTGTGTTAGACAATAACCTTCATTAGAAGAAGACAAAAAAAAAGTCAAGTTCCAACCCTGCCTGAAAGTGACTGACCGTTTCGTTGCTTGGATGACACTTTAATCCAACACACTTTATAAAAGTTTTCACTTAATAGAGCCGAAATACGAGATACAATTAAGTGACTTGAACTCGGGCGGCACGGCAGGGAACCTTGTTTAATTTGAACCCGGGTCCAGCGACGTGGGGGGGGGGGGTCGCGAGGCCACGCCCATCAACGCCCGTCACCGACACTGGGAAGCAAATTGAATTTGTCTGAGCGACGAAGCTTTCGCCTGACCCTAAGAACACAAGCACCGCAGGGGGGCATCTGCTTATGCAGAGAGGCGGGAGATGGATTTATTACACCGGTGTCTATTTTCGGAAAGTAACGCTCGCAGCCAACAGCGGTTATGAATCAAAGCTCCTCAAAGCAGAAAATGGCAGAAGCGGGTGCGTTTTAATAAAATTCGTCTTTAAATGCCAATGCGGTGGAATTCATTATGCGACCGGACCTTTGCTTAAGTTGCCCGAGATTGATGGGCAGCAATAAAGTTCCGCTGCGTTCCTGCGTGAAACTGCTCTGTTTGAAAAGCAACCGCCGAGTCGAAAAAATAAGTATTAACCGACTTAAATAAACTACAGCGCGCTGCGGGTTCGCGACACATACGGACCTTGTTTGGCGTTTGCTAGGCATTGATCTCGAAGGCCCTGACTAATAAACAACAACAAGGTGGAAGTGATGAAAGCCACTGGCTAGTTAACAGTACATTACCTGTTTAAGTCCCAGAAGCAGCCTTGCAGAACGTAGATATTATTGTTATTATTATTAATATCTTGCCTACCTGATGCTTTTAGGCAAAGGAACTCGTTGACGTTTAACTCACGCAGATGGGTATTTTTACCAGAGTAAATTGGAGTACCACCTCGATCAACAGTGACATAACAGGAGCGGCAAGTTTTTGTGCTTTGGACCAGCGCACCTTGAGGTTGCACAGCTCTGCCCTGAACTGTTCTGCTAGCCTCTGGGCCCTGTACTTAACCTGAATCACTCCGCTAAAACGTCCTCCTGTGCACCTGTAAATCTCCTTGGGTAAAAGCATAAGCCTACCAAAGCAATAATAAAAATGAAGGTGATTTATGTTGAGCTCTCCGAAGGGTTTGTGAAACACGGTGCCAGGCACATCGCAGCAGTTGTTCCGTTTTCCCGTAATGGCGTTTGAGTCCCGACTCGGCTCACACGCGCCTATTACGGGACCGCGGAACTCCTGTCACACTTGGCCCGGCAACCCTTGGGACGGGCCGAAGGGATTTGACAGGCGTTCCATCTGTGGCCTGAAAATGAAGGGTTGCGTTTTGGGTAGCCCCCTCGTTCAGAAGGACAAGGGATCCGATGCGGGATCGAGACAC